>JANHMN010000011.1:75898381-75943967 GCA_030674055.1 Rhabdomys pumilio | reverse complement strand
GAAGGAAGGAAGGAAGGAAGGAAGGAAGGAAGGAAGGAAGGAAGGAAAGGAGAGAAAGGGATGAGAGGAAGGAACCAGGAGGCAAGTAAAGAAGGGATGACAGAAGGAACAGGTGAAGGACAGAGGAAGGTGTTGAGAAGAATTTTAACCTGGGTTGGAGAAACTGCCACTCTGAGACTTCTGCTCACATGACTTTGCTCACAGCAGACAGATCCAGTGACAAGCTTAGTGAATAAATGACATGCTTTTTTTCCCCTTACCTAGATCAACCACTCGGATCAATCTAAGAACAGATACTCGGGCTGGCCAGCAGAGATCCAGATCGAGGGATGCATACCCAAAGGGCTGAGATAACACTGCTTGGACCTCAATAAACGTGTTTTGTACAGATACACTCAGCTGGAATGGCACAGGAGTCTGATCCCTTCAAGTCCAGCTGTGAAGGAAAGCGTTGATGTGGTTTTGCAGTTTGTTGTAAACCAATAAGACACTGTTAGTTACACTGATTCTTAGCAGCTGATGTCATCTCACTGCCGTCTGTACAGTGAAGGAATTTTCAACCTGGGACAACTTGCAGAAGGAAGACATTTTGGGGGCAGGGGTGGATGGAGGGTGGAAAGGAGTAAACCCGCTTGCTGGCTGCTGAGCATGTTCTACCCATGACTATGTCAGGTCACTGTGTGGTCCCTGCAGCTCTTCAGAGTGTGCTCCCACTGTCACTTGGAACACCCTTGTTCCTGCCATTTATCTTCTGGGGAATGAATGAGGCCTTAGCCATCGTCCTTGGTCACTTCACATTTGACTCTTTAAACTTCCTTGTAGGGTGTGGGTTTATTTGCTATCAGCCCTGCCTCTGTGCAAGGAACAGATTGGCAGGGACAGGAGGCTGGCACTGTGGCTTAGCTAGGCTCTGCTTCCAGGAAGACAGCCATATAGCTCAGGCTGTCTCCTTTCCAAGATGTAGCCAGTCAGGTGGCACATGTGGCCAGGTTAGGAATGAAATACTAAGACAGATGTCACTAACTAGAATTGGCTCAGAGCTCCTTCTTATGCCAACAGAGGAACCACTAGCCTATGTCCCGGTCTGCGGGGCGGTGAACTGAGACTGGGGGACAAGGGTATGCAAAGAAGGACAGCAAGTCAAGAAGTCTGATCAAGCTGTCAAATTTTTATTATTCCCACACCAGGTTATATACACACAGAAGCAGGATATGGGGAGGGAGATGACGTAGGGTCTCTTTGTTTCTGGGGAGTGCAGGTGTCCTCAGGGGGGAAGTGCAGGTGTTCTCAAGAACAGGATATTGATTGGGTGAAAGTTCACAGAAGAAACAAAGCAGAACAGGTTGCTAGATACCTGTCCATAAGATCTATGACCATTTGTTCTGACCTAAGCAAGTACTTTGCCACCAAGGCTACCTACCCACAAGATCTGTAGCTCTTTGTTATTAACTGAATTAGTGCTTTCCCACAGAGGCCAAGACTTTGTGCCAGTAGGCACCTATGGCTGACTCAGGAGTTAATGTTTAAGCAGGGTCGCTCCCAACAAGCCTATGCATGCCAGTGTGATTGCTTCTCTGGCCCATGAGATCTCAGCCCTAAGTAAGGGAGTGGTTTCAAATGCCATCAGAATGATTTCAAAGCCAGGACAGCCTGAGCTGGGAAATGGTCTAGTGGATAAAATGCTTGCTGCACAGACATGAGAACCTGTGTTGAGTCCTAAACCATCAGGTAAAAAGCTGGGCACAGTGACACACACCTGCAAACCCTACACAGGAGGGAGGGACAGGAATATCCCAGGAGATCACAGGCCAGCTAGTCTAGAAGCAAACTTTAGTCTCAGTAAGAAACCTTATCTCAAAAAAGAAAAAAAAAAGTATATGGGGGCTGGGAAGATGGCTGAGTCAGGAAATTACTTCCTGTATAAGCACAACCTGAGTTCATATCCCCAGGACTGTGTACACGTCAGTAATTGTGGCGTGTTCCTGTAATCCCAGTGCTGGTGGGCAGGCAGAGACCAATGGCATGATAGTCAGCCAGTCTAACTGAAACAGGGAGCTCAACCCTACTTGTATCTCTTCTGTCCAGCTATTAGCTGTTGGCATCTTTATTCACAATTGTAATTAACTTGGGGGACAGGGTAGGTCTTGGGGGCCCTCACTTAGCATTGCAGTAGACAGTAAAAGACAAAACCTCATCAGTTCTGTAGGCTGATCGGCTCATGTTTTTTTCCACAGTGACAGAAAAGCAGGTTCTTGTGTAATATGTCTTTCCTTAAAGGCAAATTTTGCTTTATCTAGAGAATTCTAGGCAAAGGGTTATTCTCACCTGTGGGGCCTCGGCCATTAGCCTCTGATTGTCCTGAGCTCTGAGTCAACTCTGGGAAGCAAGGTCAGGCAGAAACTGCTAGAAAGTCCATACAGGTATGGTTACCACAAAGTTGCTGAGCGAATTATGTAACATTCCTGAAAAAAGCCACAGTTTGTGGGACAGAGATTTTAAGAATCACCAAAGGTGGGAGCAGGGAGACAGCGCCAGAGCCCTGGGTTTTTGGGATGTGATGGCGCTCTGAGTAATACTACTATGGTGGACCTTGTCATGGGGCTTGAGGCAGTGATGGTGTCCACTATAATGATGGTCCTTGTCACTGTTTATTTGTTCAAAGCTGAGAACAGACTGTGATGTAGAAATGTCAGTTGTGACCACTAGGTGACAGTGTGCTGTTATAGGTTTACCACTGGGATAAAGGGTTCTCTGCTGAGGACATAGGAGTGGGCACTTGGATGAAGAAATAGCTTATACAGTTCTGTACTTTTTGCTACATTTTTCCTGAGTCTGAAATAGCTTAAAAATAGTGTTTATAGATGTGCACTGAAATGCACACCTGTAATTCCAGTACTTGAGAAACAGAGGCAGGAGGATTGCTGTGAGTTCAAGGTTAGCCAAGTGTACACAAGAAGACCATCTCAAAATAAAAGTGTTTATACAAACACAAACTGCTGCCATGGATAATAATGATGAAGAACTGGGTCTGGGAAGAGCTGGGCAGGTGGGCAGCAGCCCTGCACATCTGGTTACTCAGCACACTGGGACAGAGCCCCAGAGGCTGCTGAACTCTCCCTGGGGGGTCTACCCAGGACAAGCCTATTCATGACAGCTTTGTTGCTGCAGCCAGAGCCTGGGGGTTCATTATTCTTAGTGTTTGTTGGTGAAAGTATTCACTTACCACACAGAGGCAAAGTGGAAGGTGAAAAGAAAGCATTGCTGGTCCTATCCTCCCCGTGCTCAGGAGAAGCAGACCAGGAGGAGTCAGTTGGACTACTGTAATTCCCTATGCTCTTGGGGCAGGGTCCATTTTTATAACATACTGAGCAGGAGACAGACCATATAACTTTAACCTGTGCTTGTTCATCATTTTAAGGTCCTGGCTACAGTGGTTCACACAAGAGGAGTCTTTTAAATGGCCCCTAGTACTGAGGACTCTCTCACCTAGAATTTGATTTTCAATTAAATTCTGCGCTGATATGACCCTCTGGAATGGAAACTCCTGGAGTCCTGGGTCCAGCATGGCTGTGTAAGAAGTCATGTGACACAGTTCCTACCCCTCCCAACTTCATTTAATAAAACCTACTAAGTTCCATTCAGTGCTGCCTCTATGTGCATGGGTGTAGGTCCATCTACTAGAACATGGATAGCCTTTTAGGGGCTGCAAACCCTGAAGAAAACTGATCCTCCCTTCTTAGCAACCATCAACTGCTAAATGCTCCTCAGCTAAGGATGGGACTTAATGAGCCCCTTCCTTATTTGTGTTGAATTTTGGCTGGCTTGATCTTGAGCACATAGCCACTGCTGCTATGTACTGTGACTACAATGGCCTTATCATGTCCAGAAACACTGTCTCTTTGCAATCCTCTAGTACCTCTGTCTCTTACAGCCTTTCTGTCACCTCTTCCAAGACAATTGCTGAGACTTGTGGAAAGATGTGATAGAGATGTCTCATTTAGAGCTGAGTGCTCAACATTTTTGAATGATGAGGGAAACACACACACACACACACAGACACACAGACACACACACACACACAGACACACACACACACACACACACACACACACACACACACACACACACTCCTCCATGCAAAACTAAGGCACAGGCACAAGAAGTTTTGTGTTTTGTAACTTTCATTTTTCAAACCTTATTTTTAATGATTGCTCTTAAACAGTTTAATCTCCCTTCTAATTTACCATCTAATCCACCACCCATTAGAGGTAGTGAGAAAGAAAGGAAATGGGGAAGTGGACCAAGGTTCCTTGGAGCAACTTCCATGGTGTTGTCTGGAAATTGGCGGTTTAGTTCACAGGTTAGCAGGCAGTGGTAGCTCAATGCACCAGAAAACACTTCACGGATATACCAGCTGTGCAGTTTGATAGAGACAGGATAGCAAACACAAATCAGCAGCAGTGGCACTATGTAGCAGAGACACCCAGGCCTCAGCCTTGACTGAGTCAGCAGGAGGGACCAGGAGGGACTCCAGGAGAAGTTCTCCACTGTGTCTCTCTCAGGGAAGCAAAGATCAGTGAAGAGAGACCCATAAGCATTCATTGCACAGCTAGCTCTATAAGCAAGCCTAGCTCTGTCTCCATCACTTTGTCAAGTCCTATTTATACCCTCCAAACATCCAGGAGTCCTCCACATGCCTTGCCTCAGGATGGCTTGCCTCAGCACATGCATCCAATCAGCCCAAGTCCACAGAGTCCTGACAAACACAATGTAAGGCAGACCAATACTTGCATGATGTTGGCAATGAATCCTTCATCATGTGTCCTTTCACGTGCTTGCTTTTAGCAGAACATTCTTTCTCCTGTGTCTGCTTCAGTGAAACGTTCTTTCATGAGTCTGCCTTAGTCCTTTACCTGTGTTCACTTTAGGAAAACATTCCTTCACGTGTTTGTTCCAGCAAAACACCATCCAACACAATTGACTTTCCAAAGAACCTTAAAGTTTCCACTTTAGTGTTTACCATCTGCTGACATGCAGATGTCAAGAGGCACTGTGCATATTACACTAGAATTCAAGGAAATGAAGATGACAGAGAGGTGAGATGGGTCCATGACCCCACTGATGTACATTGCTGGGATTGTTTGGCAGCCAGCTGTGGATGTGCCCAAGGGACAGATGGCTTTAAAGGTGGCAGCTGCTATAGAGAACCTCACATCGATTTCCCTTTCTGAAGGTTTGTGTTTTCTTCACCTTGGCAGTTCCTGGTTGCAGGGAACCATGTACCTTTGTAGTCTGCATGGCACAGTGCAGGTAGAGAGAGCTGGAGATTTGTCTTGACCCACACTGTGCTGCTCCAGGCTGCCCCACGTTTGGGGACCACTATATTGAGGCCTGCATTGCCCGGCTTGGGGGCCACTGTGTCCCGGCCCGAGATGCTGCTCTGGTCCAAGGGTCAGGGTCTAGCAAGAGAGAGAGTGGGGATGGAGGAGAAGAGATGCAAAGAATGGAGACAAGACAGAGGTTCTGATCAAGTCTCAAGTCTCTTTTATTGAAAGGAAATCCGGGGTATTTATACGCTTTGCCACGTGCCTTGCAGGTGTGGATACTGGTGGATACCATGTGCTCCATGTGCCTTGCAGGCTGGGGGCACGAAACAGCAAAACAAGATATGTGGGAAAAACAAGATGTTTATCAGAGTGTGCTCAGCTGTTGTGGGCTGTTGAAAACAAGTCTCTTGTCAGGGTATATGGCCTGAGATGACTGCTAGGAGTTGGCTCCCAACAGAGATTCAGTTCCCAGACTGGGACATATTCTTAGCTAGTATCTTGGCTACTTTTCTACTGCTGTGACAACATACCATGACCAAGGCAACATATAAAAGAAAGTGTTTAATTTGGCTTATGATTTCAGGCCATGATGGCAGAATAAAGGAACAGTTAAGAGCTCATGGCTTCATCCATGATCATGAGGCAGAGAGTGAGCTAACTAGGAAGCTGAGATGGGAAGATTGCAGTGAGTTTGAGGCCAGCCTGGACTACATTGTAAATTCCAGGCCAGCCTGAGATACACTGTGAGATCCTGACCCAAGGAGGAGGATGAGGAATTGAAGGATGGGCATCTTAATTCACCTTTACTGCCCCTACCTGGTGCTGTTTTCCAGTCTCTTGTTTGCTTGGCAGCCACCAGCTTAAGGATCCTTTTTGTCCTGTGTCTAGGGATGGACATGGCACATGTGTGAGAGAAGACTTGGGAGACTGCTTTGTCTTTCCACCATATAGTCTCAGGGACCTTACTTAGGTTGGCAAGGCTGGTAGCAAACCAGAATTTACTGACTCCCAGAATCCCTTTTAAGCACCTGAGGCCTCATGTTGGAAGGGAAGTAGGACAGGTGGTGGTACTGGTTGTGCAGGGGACTGAAGAGGCACCTGCTTTCAGATGCAGCATCTCAGACACGGACAACAGAATGTTCCACATAGGAGAAGCAGAAAGAAAGGAAGGAAAAACAGGTTAGGAGCTCTGAAGACATAGCAGACTGGCCAGAGTGGGCACCACTCTCTGCCAGATATAAGCTGAGAGGAACAATTTCTAAGACATAGATGCATCTCTACTGAATCTTAGAACCAAAACTCCAGCCTACCTCCTGGTGATACCAGTAGCCAGGGCTTGGGCACCATCTTTTCTCTGTGGCCTGTATATCCTGTTCTCTTACCTTGGAGTTGGGGTTTAGGTCAGGTCTCCTTGCAGCATGCTGCCACTAATGTGGCATCTCAGCAAAGACTAAGACTGAGCTTCCGAGGTCAAGACTGAGGATACTCTGCAGTTCTTTCAGCCTAGGCATCAGTAAAACAGCTTGCAGGCTTCTGTCAGCCAGAGTGCAAGGTCCTCACTCTGTCAACCCCAAGCCCACTGCCCACTGATTCCAGTCCAGCCCAGTTCTTTCCCCTATATCCAGGGTCCCTTTTTCTTGACATCCCTACCAGAGCCTCCTCCGGCATTGCTCTCTGGTCACTCATCTGCCCCCCCCCACCCCGCCCCCAGGCATTGCTATCTTTCTAAGCTACCACTCTCTGATCCTAGATCTATTTCTCTGACTCTTTCTTTGGCCTGCATGGATGTTCTCTTTCTGAGCATAAGACTGAATTGAGTTTCTAAGAGCCAAAGAGAAATGAAACTGAAACCAGAGTCGAGATGACTGGGAAATGCAAAAGAGGGAGGGGGAGGAGAAGAGGAAGGAGAAGTCCCTTCAAACAGAAGCCATGCTTAGTTCCACTCTCAAGAGCCAGCAGCATGGACACAGCACTGGGCACAGCCAGCCTTAGGGCAGAGGTCAAGACCCTGTGAAAGGGCCACAAGGGGAGCCTGGTGTCTGTCCTGCTAGTTTCCAGGACAGGCAGCCCAGGGAAAGGGCTGCAGCAAGCCAGTCCAAGAGCTATGAGGACGACAGACACTTCCCTGAGCTGAGGGATGTTCTCTGCAGAGCAGGGCTCTCTGCAGAGTAGGGCAAGGTGCAGATTTCTGAAGGCACCTGTTTCCCTCACCAGCCCTGCAGCAGCAGTGTGCTCAGAGCTCTAAACCTGCTGTCACAAGGGACCCAGAGGGGCTGGTAGGGTCCTTCAGTGATTCCTGGTATGGTTTGTCTCTGACCCTTCCTAGTGCAGCTAGAATAATTCGGTGAAAAGAGAAAGTTAGTGGAGCCAGCACTGTTTAAAGACACTCTGTGAATAAGCAAGAGACTGGTGAGTATCTAGAGGACACCCCATAGCTCAGGGCAAAGATGCTTCCTGCTTCTTTGTGGATTCTGGAGGACACTGTGGGACATTTCTTGGTGTTATTAAAATAAGGGGGTCAGTGACAACACAAGTGGAGCTTCTAGGCTAGACACAGTGCCCTACCCAGCTGCTGATCTTGGGGGCAGTGTGAAATACTCCCCAAACTGTAATTATCTCTGCTAGGAGGCAGCCGGAGAGGGTGAGGGTCCCAGGTTGTGTTAAACTGAGAGGAGGTAAGGCTGAAGGCCCAGCACAGAGTTGGGATGATCCTGACAGAAAGCAGGCAGCCATCTGAACTGGTGTCCATGTAGCATGCTTCGGTGGGCTGAGCCTAAAATGTTGGGAGCCGACTTTTAGCAGAAAGCGGCTAGAAAGCAGCTATCATCTTTGCAGCCATCTGGAGCCATATACCCTAATGAGAGACTTGGTTTTCAACAGCCTACAACAGCTGAGCACACTCTGATAAACATCTTGTTTATCCCACATAGCTTGTTTTGCTGTTTAGTGACCCCAACTGCATGGTGCATGTGGTAAAATGTCTTCACCTGTGTTCTCCTGCGTGTGCTTATAAATACCCAGGATTTCCTTGTAGTGGTGTGTAGTAGTAGTAGTAGGTGTAGTGGTGTGTGTATGGTGGAGACAGTAAACAAGTCTGGACTACAGATCCTCTGGCTTGTCTCTATTCTTCACGTCTCTTCCCCTTCTTCCCCCACTCTCTCTCTCTTGCTAGACCTTGACCTGCGGAACAGAGCAGGCCGCTACAGTTTGGCCCCCAAATGTGGGCCAGAGTGGTCCTTTACACTAAAATATTGATTTCTGAACCTCAGGACCGAGCCCAGGTCCCCTGAGGGTGAGTTTCATTTCTGAGCTCGGTTTGTGTGTGCTGCGGGGTAGGGGTGGGCAGCAAGCTCAGGCCTTCCTTTTTACTAAGTTTCTATTCTTCTAGAGAAAGGGCGGAGCCAGCACTATTTAAAGAGCTCTGAGTTCTGTCAGCTGCACACTCTGTCGCCAAGCCAGGAGTGGTGAGTATTGCACAGGATTCTGTGCAGGGATAGAGGATATCTTCTAATGGTTCTTTGTAAACATTGGTGAGCACTGCAGGACATTTGTTGGTGCTGTTACAATAATGGAGACAGTGACAGTTTGTGTTGTTGTATAGTGGTGGTGGGAAGGCAGTGGGCTCAGTTTGTACCTGATGTGGTGGTGATGGGAAGGCAGTGAGCTCAGGCAATCTCTCTCAGTTTCAATTCTCCCTGGGAAGGGGTGGAGCCAGCACTGTTTAAAGTCACTGGAGCCCAGAAAGCCAAGCTCTCTGTCATTAAGCAGGAGACTGGTGAGTATCTAGGGGACAACCCGAAGCTCAGGGCAAGGCTCTGGGTTCCTTGTAGATCCTGGGGGTCACTGTGGGACATTTCTTGGTGTTATTAAAATAATGGGGTCAGTGACAACACAGGTGGAACTTCTGGGCTAGACTCAGTGCTCTACCCAGCTGCCGATCCTGGGGCCAATGTGAAATACTCCCTAAACTGCAATTATCTCTGCTAGGAGGCAGCAGAAGATGGTGGAGGTCCCAGGGCCTCCAGGGTCTGGGGCTAAGGCCTAGATGAGAAGTTCCAGATCCCCTGCTGCCTGGGCCAAGAGTCCATGAGAAATCAGATGCAGGTCTCTTGTTAAGGGTTGGGGGAAGCCATGTGACCCAGGGGCATGCTTTGAAGTGCAGACAGGAGCCTGCTTTGGGGACCCTGCTGGAAAGGCTGACAGAGGATCAATGTGGAGAAATGCATCTGTCCAGGTTCTTCCCAGTCTCTAGACAGGACATGCTCTGGGTGGTCTGAAGCCCTACCTCTGCTCAGAGTGCAGGTGTCCCTTAGACCTTTTACTCTCAACTGCAGGGGACATGGAGGGCAGGAACCCTGGAGAGTAAAGGGCTCTTGAGTCTCTCTGTGGCCACTTTAACACCCTGATGGGCCTGGGAAGGCTCCTACTCTTAGCATCTTAGAGTTGTTCTGGGCAGGCATGGTAGGGGGTTGTTAGGGGTTCTGACAGTGAAAGGAGCTGGATTCTACCTCCATGCTGTTCCTGTTTCCAACTGGGCTGAGGATATATCCCCAATAGAGGAGCCCTGCCAGGGGAAGCTTTGTCCAGAATAAATGGTATATGGCACAAGAGGACCATTGGCAAATGCCCACTATCTACTGTAGAGTGGAAGCATAGTCAACCACCTAAGTACAGCAGAAATGTCCGCAGGCCTGCCTAGGTAGGAATGCTTGGAACCCAGCATACTTGTGATGTGCCTGACCTTCAAATGAGGCAGGAACCTGCATCAAATGTTGTGGGGCTGCCCTGATTGTCTCTGTGCAGTGGGGTCTGCAGAGGGAAAGAATTAGGAGAAGGTGCATAAGTGCAGACACCCTATGTGTTCACCACAAATGGGGTGGTACTGGAGCCAGGGCCTCTTCCCCTTGACTGGAACAAGATCTAGGTGGACAGATAAGCTCACTTTAGACTGACAAAATGCAGCTGGCTTCCCTGGGCACTGAGTGGGTGAAAGTAAGTATGACCCCTGAGATTTCTTTGTCTCTGGGATCCATCAAGTCTCAAAGGTGACTCAGCAGAGTTGCACACACTTGTAGTTTGCAGACAGAACCCAGTGCATACATAGCAGAGAAATAAAAACAAACAAGATGGCAAAGCCAGTGATATCACAAAACAACTGTGTATCACAAATCTATGGTTCAGATGCATGTGCAGACTTAAGGTCAACCTCTGCTAAAAGTGCATTTCAGTTGCACTTGGTTTTTGCAGTTGGGTTCTGGGTTCAGACTCAGACCCTCGTGCTTATTTGCATCCTGGGAACTTTTGGTATTGAGACATCTCCCTAACACCTATATTTTTTCTGTATAAAAACATCAAAATATAACAGGGAGAATCAGAATAATAGCAATGGGATCATGATGTAAAAGACTGGGAAGTCAAAAGGGGGCTACCTTCCAGAAGGATAAGTCAAAGCAGGCAATGGGAAATTGAGCCGAGAACTGGAGTCCTTAAATAGTGCTATGACGAACGGCATGCATTATTTGTGTAGATTGGTCACATGTAACCCTTTGTAATGGGAACACACGCCCTGGGAACCTGATGGTGTCATAGGACCAACTAAAGCAGCCATGGGACAACAGATTAGGGAGGGTCAAGGGAGTCTGAGATCTTCTGGAAATAGGAGGCATTTCAAAGGCAGGGGAGATAAGAGCTGTGTCTGAAGGAAATTTCTAGATTGACAGACTGTGAGTCATTCCTCTTTTGTGCTAGTCCTCCTAATGTACCTCCTTCTTCTAGAAGGGGGAATGATGGGTACTGCAGGAAGCACAGACCCCTGGGATGGACAGAGAAGGTGGAGCAGTTTCAGATACTGGTGTCTCCCATGTGTTTCTTAGTCAAGTGCCTGACCCCAGAGGCAAGGCTTCCAGATTCTTCTGAATCAAACCCGTTATATCCAACTGGAATCCACCTGGAAAAAATACAAGGTTGAGTTGTCAAAAGGACGTCAAAAGGAAAGAGCTGACTTCTGCATCCAGTCACCGGATACCTCTGAGAAGAGCCAGGAAATGGTGAGCTGCTATAGAAAGCCACTTTCCACAGGCCATGAAAAGAGCTGAAAAGAGGGTGGGGCCTGCAGTTCTGCGAGTATGTGGGATGCTAGAAAGGAGTAAAGGCTGCTCTTTCCCTGATGGAGTGGCTTTTGTGACTTTCTGAGGCAAGACGGAGATCTTATTCAGCTGCTTACTTTGCTTGGGCCAAGGTGAGAACAACCACTCAGCTTTCTCCTTTACTGAATGTTGTTAATTGGAAACTAGGGGGTTATTAGTGACTGGCAGAGTATTGAGTCCTGAGTGTGTATATTGTTCCTTCCTTACATGGTTCAGTCTGCAGCTTTCCCTGTGTGAGTTTTTGTGATATTCCCTCCCTGGAGAAGCCATGTGGTACATCTTTATTATTGTTGAATTTTAAAAGCTTTTTATATATTCAGGTACAAATCTTTGCTCAGATGGATGCTTTATAAATATTTACTCTCTGACTGTGGCTTGTCTTTGAATTTTTTTTCAAGCAAGTGTTTAGTTCTCATAAAGTTGAATTTATTGATAAGTTCTTTGATTAATTTTGCCATTGAGACTGTATCTATAAGAGCAGGGCTATACTAGGTAATTTGAAGTCAACTTGATACAAGCTAGAATCATCTGAGAAGAGTGAACCTCAGTTGAGAAAATGCCCCATCAGAGAGGTCTGTGGGCAAGCTTGTGGTAAACTTTTTTGATTGATGACTGATGTGGAAGAGCCCAGCTCTCTGTGGCCAGTGTAACCCTTTGGGCTTATGGTCCAGGGTTCTGTAAGAAAGCAGGTGAACAAGCCATGGAGAACAATCCAGTAAGCAGCATTCCTCCATTGCCTCTGCTTCCATTTCTGCCTCCAAGTTCCTGCCTTGAGTTCCTGCCCTGTTGGACTGTGATCTAAGAGTTGTAAGCTTCAATAACTCTCTTTTGCTCCAAGTTGCTTTTGGTTGGTGTTTTATCATTGCAGTAGTAAATAACAAGACAGTTTTATGAGTTTTCCATTAAATTCTGTGTTTGATCATGAGTTCATTTTTATGAGTTAGAGGTGTGAGTCTTTTCTCTTAAGTATACAACAATTTTGCCCAACAAAAAAATCCTTACTTCCCTCACATTGCCTTTGCACCGTGTCTACTCCAGTTTTATGTGACTTTCAGGGTGGTGTAGTCTGCTTCACTAATGGCCTGTTCTTTTCCATGAAACACCATACTCTCTTGCTGCAGTTTTTCAACATCTTGGGACCAGAGGCTGCCATCCTCCCTCTTTGTGGTTCTTTCTGAGCCATTTTGCCTGTTGGAGCAGACTTTAAGCCATTTATATTTAATAGGATATGCTGTTGTTGGTTGAGAACATAGTGTTGTTATCTGCTTTCTGTGTTAACTTTCTGTTTTTCTCTTTCCTGATATTCTTCGACTTTTTGATTAAATAATATCTATCTATCTATCTATCTATCTATCTATCTATCTATCATTTGTTTGCTTGTTTTTGATACTGTATAACCCTGGCTGTCCTGGAATTTGCTCTGTAGACCAGGGTGGCCTTAAACCCTGAGAGATCTACCTGTCTCTGCCTCCTGAGTGCTGTGGCTGGGATTAAAGGGATGTGCTACCACTGACACCACCACCCAGCTTAACTACTGTATTTTGTGAATGCAGTTCATACTCTCTGTTGACTGTTTTCTTTTTTTTTTTTTTTGTATTTATAATGTACACTTTTAATTTGCTATGGCATATAGCACCTCTGAATCACATAATACTTAATGTGTAGGAGGTATAATTAATAGGAATATGATTCTATGTATTGTCAACTTCCACCTGTCACATTTTTTTTTCTATTAACCAACTCCCCCCTCAATGCATTGCTGTTGTTTATTCTTAGGTATCACTTAAGGATGGTGAATTCAGAAGAAACTAAAGCAGTGTGGTGTCCAATGTACTGTACGGATTTAGGATTCTTCTCCTGTCGTTTTTTTCCTCTGCACACAGAATGCTTTTCACAGTTCCTGCAGTGCTGGTGTGCTGGGGCTGAATTTGTTGAACAAAACTGTGTGTATTTAGTCATTATATGTGTGATTTCATGAAAGCAGCACAAGAGAGAAAAGTTAAGAGTAGGCAATAGGTTGTCTTGTTTGGATACCAAAATGGCTCTCACATTTTGGCGTTGATACTCAACTCTCCAACTCTCTGTTCTCTCATCTGTATTGTTGGGCTTCACAAAAAGTGTCCTCTGTTTAAGTGCCCTGTCAGGGGAATGAACTCAGTGGTTATTGCTGGAGCACGTCCTGTGGAGCATGACCTTCCTCTTGCTTTCCCCTCATCTAGGAGTCTGTGAACAACCTCTGCAGTCAGTATGAGAAGAAGGTGCGACCCTGCATTGACCTCATTGACTCTCTGCGGGCTCTGGGTGTGGAGCAGGACCTGGCCCTGCCTGCCATCGCTGTCATTGGGGACCAGAGTTCAGGGAAGAGCTCTGTGCTGGAAGCACTGTCTGGAGTGGCCCTCCCCAGAGGCAGTGGTAAGAGCTCAGTGCCTGTTGCTCTACTAGGCTGTGGGCCCTGGGACTTCAAGGGTAGAAACAGGTCCTCTCCTAGTTCTGGGTGTGGGGAGCCAACAGAAGGCAGCTATCATCTTTGTAGCCATCTTGAACCATATACCCTGACAAGAGACTTATTTTCAACAGCCTACAACAGCTGAGCACACTCTGATAACATCTTGTTTTATATACCCAGGATTTTTCCTTGGGTGTGTGTGACTTAAAGGTGTGACTTGAGAAGTCAGACTTATAAAAGGAGAGAGGCAGACAGAAGAGGGGACTGGAAAACTTGGAACTTGGAGGCACTGGGGACTAGGAACTCGAGACTTGGGACTTGGACTAGGAAGAGAGACTTGAGAATAAATGGGACTGAATCACACTCTGTCCAGTCTCCATTCTTTGCATCTGCCCTCACTCTCTCTCTCTCTTGCTGAACCCCGACCCGTGGACCACAGCAGCAGTACTAGACAGAACAATTTAGCCCCCAAAGCTTGGGGCAGTGCGGTTCCTGACATCTGGGTACATAGCAACATGAAGATCAAGGTGTAGCTTCTTATGGGGTCTTCCTCGTTGGCTTGTGGACAGATTTTCCTCTGTGCAGTCTTATAGTTTCTTCCTCCTCTCACAAGGGTGTCAGTCTCAGTAGCTAAGGCTCTACCCATGCAGCTTCTCAAGCCCGTCATCAGCCTAAGTTACCTCCTTTTAGGCTCCGTATCTGACGGAGTCACTGTAGATGTCATGGCCAAGCATGTGGGCTAGGGGTGGGAGCAGCTTTCAGTCTGTCACACCAACTCATTGTGCATTTGTGGATTATGTGGAATCTCAGTTTGTAGATGTGACCAAGTGCCTTGGAACCACGTGTGTGATAATCTCTTTTCTGAGCCTCTTCATGAGTGACCCATTCCCAAGGCACAGAAATGTTGGTGTTCAGGTTAGGGATGCTCTTTGAACTGCAAGGCCCAGGATGTCAGTGACCCCCCCAGTGAGGCCAGAGCTGAGCTGCTCTAACAATGCAGGTAAGATGTTACAGGCAGGTAGGAATCGGCAGAAGTTTGTAATAGGGAACTGTAAAGTAGCCTGAAAGACATAGTGAGTGTGTATGTAAGGGATTAGTGGGAGGTATATGTGTTTGAGTATGAATGAATGGTTCCCCATTGGAATCTGATGCCTCCTGAGCTGGGGTGTCCTACTTTGCTTTCTGTTGCTGTGACAAAGACCATGACCAAAAGAAACTTGAGAAGAAGATGGTTTATTTGTCTTACTTGTCCTAATCACAGTTTATCATTGAGGGAAGCCAGGAGAAGAACTCGAGCAAGGCAGGAACTAAACCAGAAGCCATGGAGGGGTGCTGCTTACTGGTTTGCTTCTCATGGTTTGGTCAGCTTGCTTTCTTATAGCACCCAGGATCACCTGCCTGGGGGTGGTATCACTAACAGCGAGCTGCCCACCCCTCCCATGTCAATCATTAGTTAAGAATAGGCCTACCAATGGCCCAGTCTGATGGACATATTTATGGACTCAAGTTTCCTCTTCCCAGATGACTCTAGCTTGTGAGTTGACAAAACAAACAAACAAACACACACAGACACCTAATAAACACATGGAACATCTGTTTTCAGATAAGTGTGTGTGTGATGTCGAGGGTCATCTGTCCAAGGCCTTTTATGGCAGAGCCCAAGACTGATGCGTCTGTTGCCTCTTAGGTATCGTTACCAGGTGCCCTCTGGTGCTGAAACTGAAGCAACTCAAGCAGGAAGCAGAATGGAGAGGCAAGGTCATCTATAAGGATATTGAGATTGAGATCTCAGACCCTGCACAGGTAGAAAGGGAAATCAATAAAGGTATGTACATGCACACATTTGCTCCTTATTTTGGACAGGGTATCTCCATGATGTTCACATTCTCTACTTTCTGGGCCTTTCCACATTGGGAGCCTTCCTGCACTTGGGCTCATGGGCTCTTGAACATTTAACTTCATGACCTTATTTAGAGAACATGGTCATTGGAATGACTGAACCCGGTTACACATGGCCACTTGTGTTTCCAGCATACATTCTTAATCATAAGAAAACATCAAAAGCACACTGTTGCTGTTGAGCAGAGTAGGGTGGCATTAGTTAAGGTCTTGACGTAAGGGTTTCTACCCTAGCGTCTTTACTAAGGGCAAGGAGCAATCTATGGACAGACAGACACCTGCAGCCAGGGCTCCTCTGGATGTCTGCTCATGTTTTACGGATTCCCTAAACTTTCACCTTCTTTATGGATTCCTTTGGATTTTACTGTCCTTAAAGTGCACTCATGACTCTCCCTGACAGTGCCAGTAGGGTTCAAGGAAGAATCTTCCTTTCCGTCCAGATCAGCTTTCTTGCCTTTTGGCAGATAGGAAGCAGAGAGAACTCAGGAAGAGGCAGAAATAATATATAAAATACCTGTGGCCTACACCTAGTGAGCTACTTTTAGTCAGAGCCCATTTTCTCAAACTCTGGAACCTTCCAATATAACCTAATCTTATAGGGATTACAATCTTCCAATATAGGAACATTTTAGGGGTAGCATTTCATCTCCAAAGTACAATATATTTTCCTCCAAAGTCTCTAGAATAAGATGTGCTCCTTAAACTGCCATGGCTTTCTTTTTCATTTTCAGCCCAGAACTTTATTGCTGGGAAAGGATTGCAGATTAGCTCTGAGCTCATTAGCTTGGAGGTCAGCTCTCCACATGTCCCAGACCTGACTCTGATTGACCTGCCTGGTATCACAAGGGTGGCTGTAGGCGACCAGCCTGCAGACATTGAACACAAGGTGAAATTCTAAACACACTGGGTTGCAGGGGTACTGGAGTGTGTCCAGAGCTATGTCTAAGAGAGACCTTGTAGAAGTGGGAGTAAGACTGGATAGCCAGGCTTTACCACGACCTCCATGTTTGATGGAGACAGGGAGACAGGTAGATACAGTCCATGGAAGACAGGGCCTGAATCCGGAAGCAAGTGAATGGCCAGGACCATCTCGCTCTTGATCCTTTCCCCATAATTAAGAGTCACCATCTCATTTCTTACAGATCAAGAGTCTCATCAAGACATACATCCAAAAGCAGGAGACCATCAACCTGGTGGTAGTCCCCAGCAATGTGGACATTGCTACCACAGAGGCCCTGAGCATGGCTCAGGAGGTAGACCCTGAAGGAGATAGGACCATAGGTAAGGAGAGTGGGAGATAACAGTGGTGTGTGAGTGCAAGTGAGATACATCTCCTGGATCTAGATGGACCAAGCTCAGGATCCCACTGAGGCTAGGGACCCCTCATCTCTCTGGTAGAAAATGCCTGAGGAGCCAGAGGTAGACAAACACGTGGAGGAAATCGTATCTGCTGAGAGTCATTGTGCCAGGAGCCATGGTAAAGTCCATGGCAGAGTGAAGAATGAACAGCTGTTGTCTGGGTGGTGGCCATGGAGAGGTGCTGAGAAGTCTGCAGGTGGCAGAGGGGTCCTTACTGTCTTCACAAGGCCATGTACATAAGTTTCTGTGGGTGGATTTCCACCTTTCATGGGATCTCTAGTGACCTTGTCTGCCTGAGCCAAAGATGGTGTCTTAGTTAGGGCTCTTGCGAATGACCAAAAGCAAGTTGGGGAGTAAAGGATTAATTTCTGCTTACACTTCCAGGTAACAGTCCATCACAGGGAAGTCAGGGCAGAAACTCAAATAGGGCAGGAACCTCAAGTGAGGAGCTAATGCAGAGGCCATGGAGGGGTGCTGCTTACTGGCTTGGTCAGCCTACTTTCTTGTAGAACCCAGTACCACCAGTTCAGGGATGACACCCACAATGAGCTGGGCTCATCTTGATTAATCATTACTTAAGAAAATGCCCTATAGACTTATGGAAGCATTTTCTTAATTAAGAAAATGCCCTATAGACTTATGGAAGCATTTTCTTAATTGAGCTCCTCTCAGATGATGTTAGCCTTTGTCAAGTTGGTATATCTATCTAGCACAGATGGGAAGTGGGAAGAAGCCTTGGACTCCTGGTGGCCAGTGAGAGTGATGTTTCTCCCTGCCCTAGAACAGTGTGTGTCTCTGATCTACAGGGATCTTGACCAAGCCTGATCTGGTGGATAGAGGTGCTGAAGACAAGGTCGTGGATGTGGTACGGAACCTGGTGTACCACCTGAAGAAGGGCTACATGATAGTCAAGTGCAGGGGTCAGCAGGACATCCAGGAGCGGCTGAGCCTGGCTGAGGCTCTTCAGAATGAGCAAGTCTTCTTCAAGGAGCACCCATACTTCAGGTGCCTCTGTTATGCTGGCCTGTGCAGTTAAAATTGCTAGAATTGCTGGTCGAGAATAGACCTGACATGTGGGGAGGGAGAGAGAGAGAAAGAGAGAGAGAGAGAGAGAGAGAGAGAGAGAGAGAGAGAGAGAGAGAGAACACAATGGTGCACATGTGAAAGTCAAAGGACAACTTTGGTTTTCTTCTTGGTGAATCAAGGTGGAGGCAGGAATGACCTCAGTAAGGGTTGGAGGGAGGCACCTCTACCTATTGCACCATCTTGCCAGCCCTTACTAATTGACCAGTGCATTAACTCAACCCAGGTAGAAATGTGCTGTTACTCATGGAGGAACACCACCTCCCTGCTGCCTTATAAGTTCAGGAGTGGTAACACTCCTCATGAACACAGATTTTGGTTCCATGGGAACCGTGTGGCTTCCTTCCATCAGTAGCTGATGGCTTATGCCCTTTCTTAGACCAGGCTGTATCTCCATCCATTTCCCATCACATGCATGTGCAGACATGTTTGTCAGTGTTTGAAGACTGGGATCTATATGCATTATGTATATTTTGTATATTGTGTGTTACATGTGTATATGTACTCATATGTATAGTCTATATGGAAAGGTATACATATATTAATGTATACTATACATATGTGTGTTTACTCACATACAACACATGGAAGGATGTGTTGTATATTTGTGTGTGTTTATGTGTATCACACATGGATGGGCATGTGTGTGCTATAACATAACTGTGGTTGTGTACATGTGTTTTGTGGAGAACAGATTTTACTCTGATTATTACATGAGCTGAGGGGGATCATTGTAGCCCACTGTGGAACTATCCAAGCTGATTCCCTTGCATCATCCCACAAACCCACCTCTGATTAGGTATCCCATTCACTGATAGTACCCAAACTGCCCTGACCGCCCACAGAAGGCTGCAGACTTGTTTTCTGGCCAGGTCTGATGAGACCCTTTCTTCTGTTCTCTCAGAGTTCTTCTTGAGGATGGGAAGGCCACAGTGCCCTGTCTGGCAAAGAGACTGACCACGGAGCTCACCTCCCACATTTGTGTAAGCAGGGGAGTATGTGTGTTCTTCAAGCTAAGCCAGGACTGGGGCAGTCCTGAGCACACAAGCTAGTAGAGATTCCTTTTGCACAGATATGTGTCTGGGAATTGGTGACTCCAGCATCAGAATGTTTTGTGCTGGTTTCTACTGCCATCACCCTGAGTTCTTGGTGGCATGACTGTGATCACCTCACTCTGGGGTTGATCATGGGAGCTTGAGTTCAAGATGGGCTCTTCAGATAGAAGCCATGTTCACTCTTCTCTGACCTGGTGGAGATTGCATCTCAAAATGCCTTAGTTCTCCACCTGGGGGAGTGATTTAGCTAGTTGTCAAATCTGCTTGAGGATTGGCTGAGGGCAGATACTCAGCAGTGATCTTCTTCCCCTGAGCTCTTCCTGTGTTCAAAGTTTTCCTGCAGCCCCCAGGATGCAGGTGGAGATAAATGTATCTCCCAGGGACCATGATCTTTAGTAATCTTCTCTGGGCCTCTTTGATGTAGACAAAGATGGATTCTCATTGAGCTTTATGCTTCAAGCTGCCTGGGGACAGCAGAACTGTAGAGGTCGTGAAAGACAACCCAAGAGTTTGAGGGATCTCATGGTAGTCCAGTTGCTCTTGTTTCAGAAGCTACCAGAAAGTTCTCTGTGGGGTCTCTCTGCAGAGAGTTCATGTTTTGATATGTAAAGAACTGCCCCCGGCTGATTCTTTTAAGTAAAAACCATGTGTAGTGCACAACATTATGGAGTTGTATGTCCAGTACTGGTGTGTGGGTAGACCTGGGTGGAAATGGTGTGTCTAAAACACTAGTGTACACCAGAGAAGTCTTCAGAGGCTGTCAGAATATCACAAACATTCTCTGTGTGAATATCATGAAATCATATCTGCTGAGGCTCATGGCTGAGGAGACATAGAGTGAGCAGACGAGCTGCTTGTGCCACAGCCATGCTTCTGAGTAGGCTTGGGGTTTCCTTCACATTCCCAGTCTGTATTTGTATGTCCCACTCAGAAATCGCTGCCACTATTGGAAAATCAAATAAATAAGAGTTACCAGAGTGCATGTGAGGAGCTGAAGAAGCATGGCTCAGACATTCCAGAAGACGACAGTAAAAGGATGTCCTTTCTGATGAACGTGAGCATTGGTTGTGATTCCTGCGGAGGATTTCTGTATCACTATCTTACAGGGATCTCTTGGGTTCTCCCTCTCCTAAGACTGACAGAAACACATGCTGTCCAGCAGTATTACTGCAAGGGAGGCAAGCACTGATGAGTGGAGCCAGGGTGAAGCTTTGGGGGACTGCAGAATGTGTTCTGTTCACCCACACTGGCAGAAGAGCCCTCTCTCAGGATCCAAAAGGGGAGGAGGAGGATTTCCTGACACCCAAAAACTTTTCTCCCCATTGTGCAACCCTCAAGGTATGCATGTTCTTTATCCAATTGGCCTTATATATGAATTACCTCCTTCACAGAAAATCAAGGACTTCAATGATAATATCATGGCTTTGGTACAAGCCCAGGAAACCATATCCAGGGGAGACAGCCGGTTGTTTACCAAACTGCGAAATGAGTTTCTTGCTTGGGATGATTATATTGAGGAACATTTCAGAAAAAGTGAGTGTCTATTTGGGTTGGTGTGCTTCATGCTTCAATGACTTGAGTTTAATCACTAAAGGTAAAGAAGGTCTTGTCTACAATTCAAGGTCAAGGCACCAGAAGATGAGGTGTTGGGTGAGGGCTGCATCTCTGCTCTCAAGATGGCATCATCTAGCCTGGTTCTTGTGTGAGGAAGATGGGAACCAGCTTTCTCTGGCCTTTGTTCTGAGGATACACATCTCCTCTGTGAGGGTGAGGCCAGGATGTCCTGGTCACTTCTTAAAGACCCACCTTTAATGCTACCACAATTGGGATGAAGTTATGAACTTGGGGGATATGTTACTCCCACAGCAATGATTTTAGGAAACACCACAGACCTGGGGTTTGGAGAACACTTGGGAGTATTATGCTGAGAATGAGAATGGCTGGTGCATGGGGCAGGAGTCATATTTGCTCTGCTTTGAGTCCCAGGCCCCATGCTACCTTTCCTTGATTCTTAAGAATGTCTAGTGAAAATTCAGGTTAATCATTATAGTTAACCACAGCTTCTAGAAGGATCTATGCTCCTTGAGTACAGAGCCGATGTACATGGTATATGTACATAGGTATATGAAAAGCACAGCCATGACTACAGTGCTGGAGAGAGGGAAGAGAGGGAAGAATTGATTAATGATGAGGGTGGCAGTTCCATAAGATAACAGAAAGGTGTCAGAAACCTGCAGTTTGGGTCATAGCATAGACCTGTGATATCTAGAAGTCACTGACATGCTCACTGTAAATCAGTCTTACAGTCTGTGAAATGCCAGCATTTCTATAGGACTGCCTTCCCATCTGAGAGGGATAGCAAACAGTCAGGTCTTCACAAAGGAAGCCTTGGGAAGGTCTGCACCTGTTGAGCTGTCTCTCACAAATACTGTTATGGAAATAGGGAGAGGAACTAAGCATTTCGTTTTGTGTACACTTAGCCATCCAGGTGCTTGCCTGCCTACCCTGTAGCCCCTTATTCAGAGCACTGCCTCTTCCTACAAATGGACCCATAAACCCTCACACACAAGGTTGTTTTGTGGTCATGCCTTCCTGTTTTTCTCCTGTTGGATCCTGTTTTCACCTTTGCTTCAACTGAGGGAAGTGACCTTTGACACTGTTTCCTTATTGTAGTTTCAGAGGAACAGATCAACATTTCATTTACTCTTTTCACTGGTACTCATCTTTTCAGAAAGACTAGAGTGGAGGGTTTTTATTTTTATGGTTTTGCAAAACAATTTTTCCAGGCCTAGGTTCTCCTGAGATGCATAGCAAGATGGAAGAATTTGAAAATCAGTATCGTGGCCGGGAGCTGCCAGGGTTTGTGGACTATAAGGCATTCGAGAGCATCATCAAAAAGCAAGTTAAAGCCCTGGAAGAGCCCTCAGTGAACATGATGCGCAAGGTCACTCGTGAGTAGTGTTCTGAGTCACTGGGGAATGCTACACAAGGTTACTGAGGAACCCTGCACGGGGTTGTTGATGAGTGGTATACAGGGTGACTAGGCAGTACTGTACAGGGTTGCTGGTGAACGGTGCATAGGGCTGATGAGAAATGCTGTTACCATAATTATTTTGTTTCTGAGATAGGAGACATTAGCACCTCAGAGAACCTCAGGACAGTGCTACACCTCAGAGTGGCCCTCTTGGGCTGGTTCTAGGTAGGTGGCAGGTTTTCTGTGCTCCAGATGCCACTGTGGTGTTCAGGAATTCAGTGTGTTCCAACCCTATGGGCACAGGGATTTACAATGAGAAGACAGAGTCACCTAACTTCCTAGGTCCTTACCTTGATCCTGGAAAGAGTACAGCCAGAGTCTTTCATGTAAGGTGAAGCTGGTCCTTATCCATTGCAGGGCTTCTGTCTCAGCTTCCCTCTTCTTGTGTAAGCAGCAGCCCTGTCTCCTGGGCTCAGCACCAATTCACTTTGCTATCCAGCTGAAGCCCTCTCTTGAACTTACCCTACTTCTTGTGCTGCTGATTACCTGGAGTTGGTGCAGAGCCCATAAGTCCCAAGAGATTGTTCCTCAGTACAGCAGCACTGTCAGAGTCAACCATTCTCTGGGCTGGCCCTCTGAATTCATGCAATCCTCTTCTTAGAGTTAGTCATCACAGAACTTGGGAGCAAAGCTTCACTGACATTGTGTATCCTGTGAAAATTACAAAGGACCCTCCCATGGCTTTGTATCCATAGCAAAGAGTGACCCTCAGAGTAAGTGAGCTGGCAACCCTTAGTTGATGTTGCAGGGTGTGTTCTGTGGTGGCTGAGGCATCTGTGTTAGACTGTGGTTCTCCCAGAGCATCCTGTGGGGGATTCTGTCAGGTGATTGTGTCTACAAATATCTGCATGACAAAGAGGCTTTAGTCACTTTTATGACAACTTCCATAGACAGAAAGAAGTAAATTCTCCAGAGGTAAGGAACTAATGTTCACTTTCTGACTTCTGTTAAGGGCTCTTGGGTTCGTTTCATGCAGATAACCAGGCACTTAGGTCTCACAGGCAAAGAATGAGATAGAGGCAGCAGGTTTTTACAAGGAAGTGCTGTATTTATAATTTGCTAGAAATATCCTTGGAAACTGGTTAGGATACAGGGTATAAGCCATGACAAGAGATAGAGAGATTTCAAATACTTGCATAGCTGCTGAGCCATAGAATACATCCTCCCTCCATCTTCACAAGGGGAAGAGGGAAAGACAGAGGGAATGAGAAGAAAACAGTTTTTAGCCATATTATCCTTACTTTCCTTCCCAGTCTATATAGAGTATAGATGGTCTTGCCAATACTGAACTTTTTTTTCTCTTTCATCAGAGATGGTCCGAACTGCCTTCTCAAAGGTTTCATCAAACAATTTTGGTGATTTTTTAAACCTCCACTGTACTGCCAAGGTAAATGCAAATACATTTTATTTTTAAGAGAATAATAAACAAGCATGACACGGAACTAGATTCCTTAGTTTGAGACCTTTCCAGCTTTCTTGTGTCTGTTAAGAGATGTGAAGATTCAAATGTATGTTTGTGTCTTCAAGACAATGTTACAGGTCTTCTAGTTAAAATGGGTTTGAGAACAGAAAGAGAGGACACCAGGTCAAGAAAGCCTTGTCAGGCAGAAGCATGTTTTTCATGTAGAGGAAGTGGCCCTTACACTGAACACTCCATAGAAACATGAAATATAATAAAAATGGGAGGAACCTGTTTGCCATTCTTGACATTCCTTGAGAAATGTTTACTTATGACCTAGTGCATAGCAAAACCAGCTTGACAGAGGGTTTTCTCTGGCTTACAGTTTGAGGGGATACAGTCTGTGGTGCCAGGGAAGGCTGAAACCTACACTCAGATCTTTATCTTTTTTACTTACTCCAGAACCCCAATCCATGGATAGTGTTGCCCCAATGGGGCAGATCTTCCCATCTAATTTAAATCTCTCTGGAAACACCGTGATACTCAGAGACTAGTTTCCTGAGTGATTCTAAATTCAATCAGGTCAGCATTAGAAATTGAGCCTCACAGCTGGGGGAGACTCACATCTGGCTCAGGTTTCCTCTGGTTCCTATCCTTAGCTGATAGAATGGCATGGACAAGCTGAGCAAGGGGGTCTTGAGGCTGTTCCCAGGTGATACCTGCTTTTGTTCTTGCCAAGTGGTCTGATTCTCATGGATGTGTCAACCATCCTGTGTTCTCACTCTCTGCCTTTCTTGAAGATTGTTGACTGTTTTTCTTTCCCTGCAGTCCAAAATTGAAGACATCAAATTAAACCAAGAAAAAGAAGCTGAAAAACTGATCCGACTTCACTTCCAGATGGAACAGATCATCTACTGCCAGGACCAAGTTTACAAGGAAGCCTTGAAGAAGATCAGAGAGGAGGAAGCAGAGGAACAAAAGGCTACTAGGGGGTTAACTTCTACTCCCTTTCAATTTAACTCTCCATTTCTTCAGAAGGATTTGACTACCCCTGAGATTACCCAGCATCTGAAGGCCTACTACCAGGTAAAAGCAGGAATGCTTCCAACTGGGCTCCCAGGCCATTTTTTCCCCTTCAGGGTGTCTTTCCATATAGGGAAAGGTGTGTAAATTAGTCACAGCACATTCCTGAGGGCAGGGGCACTCCTTCCTCACTGGGAATGTTAGGATTTGCAACTGGCTGTCAGATGCCTTGGCCACAAATAGGGGGAAGGGGTGTTACCTCCCAGGGTCAGCTGGCAGGCTCCATAACTCACTTCTACAGTATGAGCCCCAGAGAGACCTAGGTCAGTAATGGGAGGGCTATTTCCCCAGACTTGTGTTTGTTGTATTTTAAGCAGACTTTGCCTTTCCAGGATTTTAGCAAAGTTCCTAGGATCTTCTTGTCCCTCTTAATCCACTTCAGATCTTTAGTAATTTAATTTTTTTTAAGGCAAGGTCTCATTCTATAGCTTAGGCATCTTTGGAACTCACTTGCATAGTTCAGGGTGGCCCCAGGTTCCTAGGAGCTCCTCCTGCCTCAGACTCCCAAGTGCTTCAGAATTTCACTGCACTTCTAACCTATCTGGACATCTTAGTTTTCAGCATCAAGCAGGCTCAGGTATTGGCAAGTGTCCTTGGAGGATATTCTATTGCTCACTTTGAAAGGCTCTGTGGCTATGTGTACCTCTGCCCTGTACACTGGGTTTTCTAGGTGCTGTGTTGCTTGGTTGGTAGTCTTTCAGGATGTCAGAGCTAGTGTGGTCCTCTCAGGGTATCTTCTGTGTGCCTAGTGTGCCATGCAGCTTGGCTTTCTGGGACCCTAGAGCTTACTTACCTTCTTTGCTTTCATTCTGATAAAGAATGTACAACGTAAGCCTCTCCGTTTCAACCACTGTTTGGTGTCACAACTTAGAGACATTAATAACTTTACATCAGCACTATGGCCGTCCAGGACATTTCATTTGCCACAAATAACATTGTCTCTATTAAATATTGACTCCAGGTTTCTCCACCCCCAGCTGCCACCTTTTTAGTACCTGGGAGTCTGACCATTCCATTGATCTTTTTTTTTTAATTAATTTTTTTATTGGATATTTTATTTACATTTCAGATGTTATCCCTTTTCCCCATTTCCTCTCACCCAGAAACTCTCTATCCCATCCCCCTCTTCCTGCTTCTATGAGGATGTGCCCCCACCCACCCACTCCCACCTCCCTGCCCTTGAATTCCCCCACATTGGGGCATCCAGCCTTCATGGGACCAAGGACTTTCTCTCTCACCTATGCCCAACATGGCCATACTCTCCTACATAGCCATGGGTCCCTCCCTATGTGCTTCCAGGCTGGTAGTTTAGACCCTGGGAGCTCTGGTTGGTTGGTATTGTTGCTCTCCCCATGGGGCTACAAACCCCTTCAGTTCCTCCAGTCTTCTAACTTTTCCAGTGGTAACCTCATGATCAGTTCAATGGTTAGTTGTGAGCATCCGCCTCTGTATATGTCAGGCTCTGGCAGACCTCTAAGGAGACAGCTTTATCAGGCTCCTGTCAGCATGCACTTCCTGGCATCCACGTCAGCTTCTGCCTTTGGTGACTGCACATGGGATGGATACTCAAGTAGAACAGTCTCTGGACAGCCCCTCCTTCAGTTTCTGTTCCACACTGTCTCCGTATTTGTTCCCATGAGTATTTTGTTACTCCTTCTAAGAAGGACTGAAGAACCCACACTTTGGTCTTCCTTCTTCATGAGTTTCATGTGGTCTATGAGTTTTATCTTGGGTATTTTGAGCTTTTGGGCTAATATCCACCTATCAGTAAGTGCATACCATGTGTATTTGTGATTGGGTCACCTCACTCAGGATGATATTTTCTAGTTCCATCTATTTGCCTAAGAATTCTATGAATTCATTGTTTTAAATAGCTGAGTAATACTCTGTTGTGTAAATGTATCCATTTCTGTATCCATTCCTCTGTTAAAGGACATCTGGGTTCTTTCCAGCTTCTGGCTACTATAAATAAGCCTGCTGTGAACATAGTGGAGCATGTGTCCTTGTTATATGTTGGAGCAACTTCTGGGTATATGCCCAGGAGTGGTATAGCTGAATCCTCAGGTAATGCTATGTCCAATTTTCTGAGAAACCAACAGACTGATTTCCAGAATGGTTGTATCAGCTTGCAATCCCACCAAAAATGGAGGAGTGTTCCTCTTTCTCCACATCCTTGCCAGCATCTACTATCACCTGAGTTTTTGATCTTAGCCATTCTGACTAGTGTGAGGTGGAATCTCAGGGTTGTTTTGATTTGCATTTCCCTGATGACTAAGGATATTGAGCATTTCTTTAGGTGCTTCTTGGCCATTCAAGTCTCCTCAGTTGAAAATTCTTTGTTTAGCTCTGTACACCATTTTTAAATAGGGTTATTTGGTTGTCTGGAGTCTAATTTCTTGAATTCTTTGTATATATTGGATATTAGCCCTCAATTGTATCTGGGATTGGTAAAGATCTTTCACAATCTGTTGATTGCTGTTTTGTCCTTTGCAATTTTATGAAGTTTCATTTGTCAACTCTCTCTCTCTCTCTCTCTCTCTCTCTCTCTCTCTCTCTCTCTCTCTCTCTCTGTTCTGAACCTGGCTTTTATTCTTGGCTTTATTAGAATGAATGTCAGCTGAAAGCCATCCTCTCAAATATTTTCTCTCAAAGTAAATAGCCGGGATTGGCTATGAGACTGTATGTCTTCAACCCCGTCAGAAATCCAGAATGACTGAGTTAATTGAAATTATGGAAAGCACAAAGCATAGCATCTAAAACTTAGTCAATTTATAGAGACTGCTGAACACCTGGACAGTCCCTATACTATAAAACGTTGGAGAATCTGATCTTCAGCCTTCTGTTCCAGGATCATCTGACAGATCTAGTGATGCACAATTATTAAGGGCTGATTACTCTGTCTAGGCAGATATAATCAGTCGACTATTCTGCAAGTGTGTCCTTTTCTGGACAGTGATTTGCCTGTAGATGAAAAGAGGCAATTCTTGCCTAGTGGCTGTCTCACCACAACTGGAATAACTCCAAAGATGTTCAATTTCTTCTTAGAATCCAAGACAGGAAGCTGTCAGAAGCAGACAGGTCTCTAATCAAAATGAACATTAATACAGAAATGTTTGTAACATCAATTCTGTGGACTTCTGATGTTTTGAAAAACCAGCTATCCATGTAAGGCAATCTGGACTGTTGTCTGTTAGCTCCTCTCAGCTATTTCTAAAGAAAATATAGAAAACACCCTAACAATAAACTCAAAGCCATGAATTTTCTATAGTCCCTTAACTCACAGACTAACCATCTCAAATCAGTTAGAAAAGTTAAAGAAGGACTAGGTCTAAGCCTTGTATTCCTAAATGTGTTATATAGGCACAATGCCTATGAGAGTAACAATATTAAGCTCACTTTTATATTAATAAGCTCATACCAATGATAACCTTAAATTTGAAATCAAAGTAAAATTTGTGCCGTTTAAGAAATTATAACTTCATCTTAATAACAGTTATACTTATTTCTACCAATAGGTCATGGCTATGCCATAAATCCTAGCTAATCCTTCCTGTTCCAACAAAACCACTACTTTTCTCTAGAAAGACAGCCCAATATTAACCACCTCAGTCCCCAAGCCCAGGGAATTAGGGTCACCGACTCTTCATTATCTTCTTCAAGCTGATTATAGGCATTGAGATATTAGAAGAGGGGCAGGGGTAAGAGTAAATTGATAAGCCTCTAACACTGTGTCTTCACTGCATCCAGTGAATTCCAGGACATCAGAGGTGTGAGCAGGTCTGCTCAGCTTGCTTGATGAGTAGATACACCAAGGCTGTGTTTTCTGCAACATACAATTCTCAAAACAAATTTTAGTAGCAAGATAATTTTTTGTTTGAATTCTGGAATCTAGTCTTTGGCAGCCTGCCTCTGTCATGTCTAATCCATATTATTCTGGGAGTTTCTATGAGGGTGTGCTCCCACCATCCTCCCATTCTTGCCCCCTTGCTCTCGAAATTCCCCAACACTAGGGAATCCAAACGTTCAGGCACCAAGGCCATCCACTTCTACTGATGCCTGGCAAGGCCACCCTCAACTACTTATACAGGTGGAGCTATGAGTCCCTCCCTTTGTGTTCTTGGGCTGGAGATTTTAGAATGGCTACTCCAGCTTGTTTCTTAGGACCATTTGCTTGAAAAATTGTTTTCCAGCCTTTTATTCTAAGGTAAAGTCTGTCTTTGTCACTGATGTGGGTTTCCTGTATGCAGCAAAATGCTGGGTCCTGTTTACATGTCCAGTCAATTAGCCTATGTCTTTTAACTGAGGAATTGAGCTCATTGATGTTAAGAGATATTAAGGAACAGTGATTGTTGCTTCCTGTTATTTTTGTTATTAGAGGTGGAATTATCTTTGTGTGGCTATCTTCTTTTGGATTTGTTGGAAGAGGATTACTTTCTTACTCTTTCTAGGGTATAATTTTCTTCCTTGTATTAGAGCTTTCCTGCTATTACCCTTTGTAATGTTGAGTTTGTGGAAAGATATTGTGTAAATGTGGTTTTGTCATGGAATATCTTGGTTTCTCCATCTATGGTAATTGAGAGTTTTGTTGAGTGTAGTAGCCTGGGCTGGCATTTGTGTTCTCTTAGAGTCTGTATGTCATCTGTCCAGCATCTTCTAACTTTTATAGTATCTGGTCAGAAGTCTGGTGTAATTCTTATAGGTCTGTCTTTATATGTTACTTTGCCTTTTTCCCTTACTGCATTTGATATTCTTTCTTTGTTTTGTGCACTCGGTGTTTTGATTATTATGTGATGGGAGGTATTTCTTTTCTGGTCTAGTCTATTTGGAGTTCAATATGCTTCTTGTATGTTTATCAGCATCTCATTCTTTAGATTAGGGAAGTTTTCTTCTATAATCTTGTTGAAGATATTTATTGGCCCTTTAATTTGGGAATTTTCATTTTCATCTATACCTATTATCCTTAGGTTTGGTCTTCATTGTGTCCTGGATTTCCTGGATGTTTTGTGTTAAGAACTTTTTGCATTTTGGATTTTCTTTGACAGTTGTGTCAATATTTTCTATGGTATCTTCTGCACATGAGATTCTCTCTTCTGTCTTTTGTATTCTGTTGGAGATGCTTGCATCCATGACTCCTGATTTCTCTCCTAGGTTTTCTATCTCCTGGGTAGTCTCCCTTTGTGATTTCTTGATTGTTTCTACTTTCATTTTTTATGTCCTGGATGGTTTTGTTCAATTCCTTCACCTGTTTGGTTGTGTTCTCTTGTAATTCTTTAAGGGATTTTTGTGTTTCCTCTTTAAGTGTTTCTACCTGTTTACCTGTGTTCTCCTGTATTTCTTTAAGGGAGTTATTTATGTCCTTCTTAAAGTCCTCTATCATCATCATTAGAAGTGATTTTAAATCTGAATCTTGCTTTCCTAGTGATATGGGGAATTCAGGACTTTCTAGTGTGGGAGAACTATGTTCTAATGTTGCCAAGTACCCTGGGTTGCTGATGCTTATGTTCTTGTTCTTGCCTTTCATCATCTGGATCTTAGTGCTACCTGCCCTGTCTCTGACTGAAGCCTGTCTTTCCTATTGGTAGTATCAGAACTGTGTGGAGTGGGTGTTAACTACTGGAGTTAGAGCTGGGCCCCAAGATCTGCTCAGTGCTCAGGTGCAGACAGGAAGGAATCAGTGCTCCAGGTCAGGAGTGACTTCCTGGGTCCTAGTGTGTCCCAGTTACTCCCTGTTTGGGGTGGGTGTTGCTCTCTTCTTACCTAAGATACTGCTTGGGTTATAGCTTCTGGGAGGCCTGCTTCCTCTGGGTTCTGTGAGATTGGGGACAGAGCTGACACCTGGGATCTGCTCAGTGCTCAGGCCCTTCATTTGTCAATTCTTGATCTTAGAGCATAAGCTATTGGTGTTCTGTTAAGGAACTTACCCCCTGTGCCCACGTATATGAAGCCTTTCCCCACCTTCTCTTTTATTAGTTTCAATGTATCTGGTTTTATGTGAAGGTCCTTTATCCACTTGGACTTGAGCTTTGTACAAGGAGATAAGAATGGATCGATTTGCATTCTTCTACATGCTGACCTCCAGTTGAACCAGCACCATTTCTTGAAAATGCTGTCCTCTATCCATTGGATGGTTTTAGCTCCTTTGTAATAGATCAAGTGACCATAGGTGTGTGAGTTCATTTCTGGGTCTTCAATTCTATTCCATTGATCTTCCTGCCTGTCTCTATATCAATACCATGCAGTTTTTATCACTATTGCTCTGTAGTACAGCTTGAGGTCAGGGATGGTGATTCCCCAAGAAGTTCTTTTGTTGTTGAGAAGAGTTTTCGCTATCCTGTGTTTTTTGTTATTCCAAATAAATTTGCAAATGGCTCTTTCTATCTTTATGAAAAATTGAGTTGGAATTTTGATGGGGATTTCATTGAATCTGTAGATTGCTTTCAGCAAAATCGCCATTTTTACTATGTCAATCCTGCCAATCCATGAGCATGGGAGATGGATTTTTTATCTCTTTCTATCTTCTGAGATCTTCCTTAATTTCTTTCTTCAGAGACTTGAAGTTCTTGTCAGACAGATCTTTCACTTGCTTGGTTAGATTCACACTAAGGTATTTTATATTACTTGTGACTATTATGAAGGGTGTCATTTCTCTAATTTCTTTCTCAGCCTGTTTATCCTTTGAATAGAGAAAGGCTAGTGATTTGTTTGAATTAATATTATATCCAGCCACTTTGCTGAAGTTGTTTATCAGGTTTAGGAGTTCTCTGGTAGAAGTTTTGGGGTTACTTAAGTATACTATCATATCATCTGCAAATAGTGATATTTTGACTTCTTCCTTTCCTAGTTGTATCCCTTTGACTTCCTTTTGTTGTCTAATTGCTCTGGCTAGGACTTCCAGTACTCTATTGAATAGATAGGGAGAGAGTGGACAGCCTTGTCTAGTCCCTGATTTTAGTGGGATTGCTTCAAGTTTCTCTCGATTTAGTTTGATGTTGGCTACTGGCTTGCTGTATATTGCTTTTACTATATTTAGGTATGGGCCTTCAATTCCTGATTCTTCCAAGACTTTTACCATGAAGGGATGTTGAATTTTCTCAAATGCTTTCTCAGCATGTAGCGAGATGATCATGTGTTTTTTTTTTTCTTTGAATTTTATATAGTGGATTACGTGATGGACTTCTGTATATTGAACTATCCCTGCATTCCTGGGATAAAGCCTACTTGATTATGAGGGATGATTGTTTTGATTTGTTCTTGGATTCAGGTTGCAAGAATTTTATTGAATATTTTTGCATTGATATTCATAAGGGAGATTGGTCTGAAGTTCTTTCTTTGTTGGGTCTTTGTGTGGTTTAGGTATGAGTGTAATTGTGGCTTCATAGAATGAATTGGGTAGTGTTCCTTCCTTCTGTTTCTATTTTGTGGAATAGTTTGGAGAGAATTGGTATTAGGTCTTCCTTGAAGGTCTGATAGAATTCTGTACTAAAACCATTTGGTCCTGGGCCTTTTTTTTGGTGGGGGGAGGGGGAGTCTTTTAATGACTACTTTTTCTTTAGGGGTTATGGAACTGTTTAGATGGTTTATCTGCTCCTGATTTAACTTTGGTACCTGGTATCTGTCTAGAAAATTGCCCATTTCATCCAGATTTTCCAGTTTTCTTGAGTATAGGCTTTTATAATAGGAACAGATGATTTTTTAAAATTTCCTCAGTATCTGTTATTATATCTCTTTTCATTTCTGATTTTGTTAATTTGGATATTGTCTCTGTGCTCTCTGGTTAGTCTGGCTAAAGGTTTATCTATCTTGTTGATTTTCTCAAAGAACCGGCTCATAGTTTTGTTGATACTTTGCATAGTCCTTTTTGTTTCTACTTGGTTGTTTTCAGCTCTGAATTTGATTATTTTCTGCTGTCTACTCCTCTTGGGTGTATTTGCTACTTTTTGTTCTAGAGCTTTCAGGTGTGTTGTCAAGTTGCTAGTGTATGCTCTCTCCAGTTTCTTTTTGTAGGCACTTAGAGCTATGAGTTTTCCTCTTAGCACTGCTTTCATAGTGTCCTGTAAGTTTTAGTATGAAGAGCCTTCATTTTCATTAAATTCTAAAAAGTCGTTCATTTCTTTTCTTTATTTCTTCCTTGACCAAATTATCATTGAGTAGAACGTTGTTCAGTTTCCACATGTATGTGTGCTTTCCATTGTTTTTGTTATTATTGAAGACCAGTCTTAGTCCGTGGTGATCTGATAGAATGCAGGGGATTATTTTAAACTTTTTGTATCTGTTGAGGCCTGTTTTGTGATCAATTATTTGGTCTATTTTGGAGAAGATACCATGAGGTGCTGAGAAGAATGTATATTATTTTGTTTTAGGATGAAATGTTCTATAGATATCTGTTAAATTCATTTGGTTCATAACTTCTCTTAGTTTCACTGTGTTTCTGTTTACATGATCTGTCCATTTTTGAGAGTGGGATGTGGAATTCCCCACTATTATTGTGTGAGGTGCAATGTGTGCTTTGAGTCTTAGTATTCTTTTATGAATGTGGGTGCCCTTGCATGTGGAGCATAGATGTTCAGAATTGAGACTTTATCTTGGTACATTTTTCCTTTGCTGAGTATGAAGTGTTCTTTCTTATATTTTTTGATAACTTTTGGTTAAAATTCAGTTTTATTTGATATTAGAATGACTATTCCAGTTTGTTTCTTGGGACTATTTGCTTGGAAAATTGTTTTCCAGCCTTTCACTCTGAGATAGCATCTGTCTTTGTCACTGAGGTGTGTTTCCTTTATACAGCAAAATTCTGGGTCCTGTTTACATATCCAGTCTGTTAGTCTACATCTTTTTATTGGGGGATTGAGTCCATTGATGTTAAGATATACTAAGGAAAAATAATTGTTGCTTCCTGTTATTTTTGTTACTAGAGGTGGAATTACGTTTGTGTAGCTATCTTCTTTTGAGTTTGTAGGAAGATTACTTCCTTGCTTTTTCTAGGTTGTAGTTTCCCTTCTGTTGAAGTTTTTCATCTAGTATCCTTTGTAGGGCTGGATTTGTGGAAAGATATTGTGTAAACTTGGTTTTGTCATGGAATATCTTGGTTTCTTCATCTATAGTGATTGAGAGTTTTGCTGGGTATAGTAGTCTGGGCTGGCATTTGTGTTTTCTTAGGGTCTGTATGATATTAGTCCAGGATCTTCTGGCTTTTATAGTTTCTGGTGAGAAGTCTACTGTAATTCTTGTAGGTCTGCCTTTATATGTTACTTGACTTTTTCCCTTACTGCTTTTAATATTTTTCTTTGTTTTGTCCTTTTGATGTTTTGATTATTATGTGATGGGGGATGAGTTTCTTTTCTGGTCTAGTCTATTTGGAATTCTGTAGGCTTCTTGTATATTCATGGGCATCTCTTTCTTTAGGTTAGGGAAGTTTTCTTCTATAATTTTGTTGAAGATATTTACTGGCCCTTTAAGTTGGGAATCTTCACTCTCATCTATACCTCTTATCCTTAGGTTTGGTCTTCTCATTGTGTTCTGGGTTTCCTGGATGTTTTGGGTTAGGAGCTTTTTGCATTTTAGATTTTCTTTGACAGTTGTGTTAGTGTTTTCCATGGTATCTTCTGCACATGAGATTCTCTCTTCTATCTCTTGTATTCTTGTGATACTTGCATCTATGACTCCTGATCTCTTTTCTAGGTTTTCTATCTCCATGGTAGTTTCCCTTTGGGATTTCTTTATTGTTTCTACTTCCATTTTTATGTGCTGGATATTTCTTCACTGGTTTGGTTGAGTTTTCTTGCAATTCTTTAAGGGATTTTTGTGTTTCCTCTTTAAGTGTTTCTACCTGTTTACCTGTGTTCTCCTGTATTTCTTTAAGGGAGTTATTTATGTCCTTCTCAAAGTCCTCTATCTTCATCATGAGAAGTGATTTTAAATCTGAATCCTGTTTTTCTGGTGTGATGGGGTGTCCAGAACTTGCTATGGTGGGAGAACTGGGCTCTGATGATGTCATGTAATCTTGGTTTCTGTTGCTTATGTTCTTGTGCTTGCCATTCTTCATCTGGTTATCTCTAGTGCTACCTGCACTCACTGTCTCTGACTGAAGCTTGTCTCCCCTGTTATCTTGCTTGTGTCAGAACTTCTCAGAGTCCAGCTGTCTTTGTGATCCTTTGATCCTGAGATCCTGGGTAGAAGAGCTTCTGGGTCTCAGGCTGCCTCTGGGGTCCTGAAATCCTATGATCCTGAGTGTGTTAGAGCTCCTGAGAATTCAGCTTCCTCAACTGCTCTGAGTACAGTAGTTTCTCTAGGATGCATCAGAATATGGTGTCTTTAGGGGAGCAGACCAGCTAGTCCAGGGATCTCTTATCAGTATAATCATCACTGAGCATCTGTCTTTCCTGACTGGCTCATTTCTTAGAGCATAATGAAAAGGTCTCTGCATGCTGAGGCAGAAGTCAGGGATTTGTATCTGCAGGTATCAGCCCTTCTTCCCAGCTGTGGCCCTGCCCTCCCCTTGAGGTGAACATGTCTGGGTGTCTAAGGTACTCATTCCCCTGCATTCCTAACATCTCTCTTTTTCATTTTCATTTGGAGATGAGCCACATTCCAGTGGTTTTGGTCTTAAAATATACCTATGTATGTAATCTTGGAATATGTCTTCAAACTGTCAACTAGGTACTTATGATCTGCCTGACTTCCTTTTGCCCCATCTTTGATAAGGTGAATGGGCTTAGCCATCTCCAGAGGGCTGTGGTCATGGTATCTACATCCCAGGGAAGGAAACTGAGTCCCAGAGAATTACCTTCTTTGTAGAATCATCAGTACTGAGTATTTAAGACATTACCCTGTCTCAGGACAGGAACACTGGGTATACTGTGGGGCTGAGAGAATCCTTGGAGACTGACTTCCCTCAGGTAGCTAACTCAGGGCTCTGCCTGGGACTTCATATAACCATACTCCCTGCTGCTGAGAAATCTGAGGCTTTATGAAGACAGATGCTGTCAGCAGAGAGCCTGTCATTTGCAAATGGAGTTGGACTGTCAGTAGACTACCTTGCAGCTCATTTTATCCTTTCCTATTGAAGGCTCATCCACTTGACATCCAGGAAAGCTAGTAGGGTAGATTACAATGTGATACCTATCCAGGTCATGTTTTGCCTGTATGCTATTGGAGGCTGAGACTGGGCTACTATCATGCACCTGTTAGAATATCCATCCTTGGAAAGCTGGTCCTTCTGGAACTCATAGGAAATCTTTCTTTCCACTTTCAACCCCTTGTGGCCTGTCCCTTATTTTCAGGTGTGCAGAAGGAACATTGGGAGACAGATCCCTCTGATCATCCAGTATTTCATCCTGCAAACATTTGGGGAGGAAATGGAGAAATCAATGCTTCAGCTTTTACAGGACACCAGTAAATACAGCTGGTTTTTGGATGAGCAATCTGACATCAGAGCGAAGAAGAAGTTCCTGAAGAGGCGTCTTTTAAGGCTGGATGAGGCTCGGCACAAACTTGCCAAATTCTCTGATTAATCAGGCTAACTATGTTTGCTTTCCTGGTAGCTGCGTGATGCTTTAGCTGCTTACCTTCAAGTTAGTGTGTTGCCTTTAGACTGTGGAAGCAAGCCCTCTACAAACTCTGAGGAGACGAGGAAAGAGGAGCTATGGAGAGTCATTCTACTTCAGTAAGACATGACCCTCTCAAAGCACGGGAGGATGGCACCTATCAGGATCTTTCCTGCTCCTAACTCTGCCTTTTCTTTGTCAGGAGGATGTACTGGCTGAGCACCTCAGAAGGGACAGCTCTTGGTTTGTGCTGTCCTGTCTGGAGCAGTGCAAAAGCTGCCACCGGGTCCTGGTAGAACAGCTCTTTGTAGGCATACATTTTTTTGCAACCCACTTTTAACAAGGGTTCAACCTCTCTTTTAGCCCACCACCCATCAGAGGTAGTGGAAGAGAAAAGTTATTAGGCTATGGGGGAAGAGGACCTGTTCAGCAATAGTTCTTTGGGAGTGAGCTTGATCTTCTTTGGCAGAGGTACAGTTCCATAGCAAACACGAAATATGACTCAGAAGCTTCAGACCAGTCCTCTAGGCAGGCAGATACCACACACAACCAGAGGCTACAGTCCAGTCCTTTGTGCAGGCAGACACAAAGCATAAACCAGTAGCTGTAGTTCAATCTTGAAGGAAGCTTGCCAGCCAGACTGAGGTGAGACTGTGGAAGTGACAAGCTGCTGCTTCAGGAACCTCACAAGTAGTTCTTGGGCGAGTTTCTCTCAATGGCAGGGTTACCACAAGTTGAGCTCAACAATGCTTTGTAAGGTGAACCATTCCGTGTATGTTGTTAGTAATGCTAGGTGGAGCAAACCAAATCAATGCTCAGTTGCTTGTCTCCCATTGTTTGTGGGGCCATATTTATATTCCTTCATCATGGGTCCTTTCATGTGTTTGCAATATCAAAATATCCTTTTCACCTGGGTCTGCTTCAGGAAAACACTCTTTCACATGTTTGCTTCAGCAAGACATCTTTTCACTTGTGTGCCCCAGCAACACATCATTTGACATAACTACCTTTCCCGCAAAACTACAAGTTTCCACTTCAGCTCTTCCAATAAAATTCTTGCTAAATGACACTTGCATGATTTGCTTTGTATTTGGGGGAAGGGTTGAATCCCACAAGAGGGAGCAGGTAGGGGCAGAGGAAGGTGCACTGAGCATCCTTTCCTGACTGGGGGAGACAGAACAAGGAGATAGATCGAGTGTTTCCAAGGGACCACAGGGTGTTCAGTGTGAACAGACAAAATAGTGGTGATGCTTATCTGTTCTTAGCTACCAGTGTAGGCTGAGAAACTATAAAGAAATGTTAAATGTCACATTTAAGCAGAAAACACACGCTGACAGATGCCAAGAGCAACCATTTTGGGTTCTTCAGTATGAAAAACCATATCCACTCTCCTGCCTAAGTTCCTGCAGGGCCACAGGGTACCACTTTTAAGGTAGCATCTCTTCCATCATGAAGTAGTATGGACTTTGGGAAGAAGCTTATGGGCAGAGATTCTGGGCTCAGTTTTGGGCTGCCTGAAGATGAAGAACCCAACAGAGAGGTCAACATGATGGTCCTCAAGGACTCTGTGGGAGGGGAAGGCCAGACTCTCCCTTCTGAGAGTCATGAGAAAGTTGGGTCCCCAGAGTAGAAGGCAAGACAGGGACATCGCCCTCAGCTTCCATAGCACCTCAACCCCAGCCCAACCTGGTAAGCAGCCCTGACATTCTCAAATTAACAGGGAGCTCCAGTGTGGCCCTGTGCTACGATTAAACACATTAGTGATTAACAAGAATCACCCACAATGCATTTGTGCAACATTAAGGAAAGAAAAGCCCTTCCCCCTGGAATCACTTAGCAGAAAGCAAGTCCTGATTTTGAGTTTCTCACTTCATGATCCCTGTGTCTTCTGTCCTCCATCTGTCTGTCTTGTGAGTCTATCCTGCCTTTAGGCTGCCTTGTGAGTCTGTCACTGATAAAGGACTCTTTGTATTTATTGAACAGCACAAAAAGCATATGTTGAAGGAATGATGCTGGTTTACAAAAATCTTTAACAGTTTTACAAGGGACCAAGCTACAGGCTCTAATTGGCTCCAACTGATCCCAACTGACCCAGACAGCAAATAGTATTACAACATCATTGTTTATTAACCAATATCCATAAGCAGACATTCATTTTAGAAGGCTTCTTTTAACCTCTGTATTTTCTGTTTTCAGCAAATGATACATGTCTAGTTCTGGGCCCTGGCCATTGAAAAGTACACAACTTCAGATTATGTAGCTGTGCTGTCACTAGTCTGAAGGGTCAGACCTTTTTATTTTCCCCAGCCAGTATTCATTTGAGCTGCCAAAAACCTCCCCCAAACACAATCAGTCCAAACTGTGTATCAAGGCAGGGCACAGTCTGGATGGTTCTCCTGGAAGTCCTGCCAGGCTTCCCTGTTCCTCAGCTGGCTGTCCCAAGTTACACTTGTCCAAAGAAGATGGGATTAGCCAGACCTTTGTTGTATGGCAGCTTATAGCTCTTGTAACCTCTTATAGTAAGACTCCATGTTGGCCTTGTTCCCATAGCCATGCTCACTAAAGCAGCACACCATGGAGTAGCCAAGTTATGGCAATGTAATGCCATTATTGACACTCCACAGAGAGAATCAGGAGATCCTCACCTGGGAGTCTAGCTATGGCTCCCTTCCCCAGCTACAAGTGGCCTTGGAAGATGCTAGAGTAGATAATTAGTGAAAAGGTAACTGAGAGCAGGTCTTCATGATGTAGCTTCTCTGAGATTGCAATTCACGATGGGGTTGGATTTTGAGGTGCTGCTGCTGTCTGGGGGGGTCACTCACATTCCTGTGACTCACTCACTTGTGTTTTGTAAAGTGATGAACTCATTGGTTTTACAAGTTGGACACTGGTGAAACTGTACTTTTGTCTGCAGTAATTCTCCTGCATCAGTAGGACTCCTAGACTGAAACTCTGACTACATTTTGTTCATTTACATACAGTTGGATATGCTAGACTGGAAACTTCCATGTTTTTTTGTTTTGTTTTGTTTTTGTTTTTGTTTTTTTGTTTTTTTTTTTTTTTGTTCTGTGTCACAATCACATGCTAGAGTCTTGGCCTGAGTGATCCCTCCCACAAAACCAAGTTTCCTGACTCTGCCCATATCCTTTCCTGAAGGAGTCCATCTCCTTTGTCCCTCTGTCCCCACCTCAGGGATTAGAAGTATTTTCAGTGTGTGAGTTTAGAGTTGCTTTGAGGGAGAAATAACTCAGCCCACAGTCTGTCAGTCTCTTTCCTTTGATGTTGTATATCCTAAACATTTTACTTGTTGTGGTTTGGTATTAGCAAATTAAAAACAAAACAGCAACCCTCCCCCCTAAAAAAAAACCTACCCCAACCCCTTTTTGATTTTCCATTTCAGTCATATAAGAGTAACTGCATGAGGTTAGGATGATAGATCTAGTAATGAGACAAATTTTAGAATAAATGTGTTTGTGTGTTTCTCTGTATGTCTGTGTAAGTCTGTGTTGTATAGGTTGAAGAACAACCTTGGGTTTCAATCCTTAGGTGTACCCTTCCCCCAGCCTGCTGGCCTGTCAGCCTGCCGGCCTGTCAGCCTGAGCAGGCTGGGCCGAGCTGCTTACCACTAAAGACTGAATAACAATAGGACCTGGGAAGCTGCTTGCCTTTGAGACCTGCTGTCTGTCACAGCAGTCGAGTTGAGTAGATTGCCTGCTGAGCTTGCTTGATACACCTCTGGCCCGCGATTAAGGATGCACACCCCTCACCTATGCTGCTGAGCCCGGTGCCACCGCTGCTATCGCTGCTGAACCAAAGTACCGCCACCGCCGCTGCTGAGCCGAAGTGTCAAAGAGACTCTTCCTGTGGGGGTGGGGTCTCCCCCTTTTTATTTGATGGTCTTACATTAAACTTTGAGCCTCGATCAGAGAACTTTGTCCTGGCTTCATTTCTTTCTGCCCTCGTACCCTTCCCTAGCCTCTCTTGCAGGTGAACCCGGTTTAACTGTGGCTGCTGGCGGCTACACTTAGGTGCCTTCTACTTTTTGAGTAGGATCTCTCATTGGCCCAGAACTTTGCCACCCAGCCCTGCCAGCTAATCCCTAGCCTCCAGGAGTCTTGTCTCTGCCTCCTGTCTCAGTCACAGGGAGAGCAGGTGCATGCTGCTGAGGCTTCATGTGTGGGTTCTGTGTATTTGAACTCAGGTCCCTGAGCTTGCATCACGGATCCATCTCTCCAGTTCTACAAAATGGTGGTTTTGTGTGTGTGTGTGTGTGTGTGTGTGTGTGTGTGTGTGTGTGTGTGTTTAAATATGGACCATACCTCTGAGAGTGAGAACCTAGACACATTAAGGCATCCTTCTGTGCCTCAGTTTTCCTTCCAGCGTGACAGTCAAGCACTCATGCATATAGAGAATTTGAAGATGAAACTTGATCTAGAAACCTAAAACAGTCTGGGTGAGACCTGTAAGCAACGGAGTGGAAGGGTAGGCATTCAATAAACCTGCCTGAGAAAACGACCAGTATTTACAGAATTCAAGGACAGGTCTGTCCACAAAGCTTCTCAACAACCCCATCTAGTGACAGATATATGAAATCACACCTGCAAAGACACAAATACAAAGGGCAAAATGCAATTCACTTGGGACTGTGGTTTCCAAAACAAAACCAATAGAAGGTGTTTCCCTGGTGATCAGAGAATAGCAAACCTGGGTGTTTACCCACTCACTGCTGCCTCCTTCTAATGAAGGTTTTGCTAGTATTTTGAGAGACAGGGTCTCATGTGTAGCCTAGTTGGCCAGGAACTCACAATCCTCTTGTCCCAGCCACTGCCCTAACTCCCAACCCTCCCCATCCTGGGTCTGAGTATGGGAACATACTACTGTACCAGCTCAAATGGTGTCTGAATGCTTTGAGATTTCTTTTTTTCATTTCCTCCCGTCGGGGGTGCTGCTAATAGGAGTGTATAGTCATGGAAGAGCTTTCTCTATTACTCTCCACCTTACTTTTTGAGACAGAGTCTCTTACCAAACTTAACGTTCTCTCTTCCAAGCTAAACAGGGTGGCCAGTGAGCCTAGGGAATCCACTTGTCTGTATTCCCTTCCCCCAGCCCTGGCATGGCTTGGTTTCACATGGGCACTAGAGATTTGAATTCAGTACTCATGTTTTCATAGCAAGTGCTTCACCCACTGGGCTATCTCCCTATCCCGCCAAAGAACCAATTTTTAAAAAATAAATCACAGTTCTCAGATGGTGTTGTTTGGTTTACTGAGTGTTTCAACTGCTTCCAAGAGGGGCCTTCTTTAGAGGCTGGACCATTAAGCCGAGTCCTTACCACACAGATGGTTATGCACCTGGTCCTGAGGCATGGCTGTAGGATTGCTTCTGAGACAACTGGGCCAAGCTAAGGGCCACATCAGGGCAAACACTGGGCCTGTGTATTGTTGAGCAGTGCCTGGTAGCTGGTTCTCAGGTTCTAGTCCTGCACTGGTCCACTCATTTAGCTTTGATATTTCCCAAAAACCCATATGTTCTGTGACCCGCAGGAATTCCAGAACTGAGACCCAAGAGGCATGAAGTTAAAGAAACAATTCTGAACCCACGTAGGACATGTTATTTATTCAGATTGAATCAGACACCTAGTTCCTTTTCAGTGGAATGGACATCTTAGCAGGGTGGACAAATACAAAAATAAGATTATTCTAGAAAATTCCAGGTCAGAGGGCCCAGCAACCATTGTGGGCATTTGTCAGGAGCCAGGGAGCTACTCTGTAGCACAAATGTCTCTCTGTTCCACACAGAATTCTAACCACAAGGTGATTTGAAATCAGTTCAGTGTCCTGGAAATGAAGGAAGATTCCCAAGAAAACATTAACCAGTTAGAAGCATCTTCAGAAATACAATTTACACTCAAGAACCATGTAGGAAAATATGAAAAAAAAGTGAGAGATATACAAAATACATTGTATAAAGCACTACTCCCTGCCTCTTTTAGAATTCAGTAGATGGCTCGAATCATTTATTTGTTTACTTATTTACCATCAAGGTCTTATCATGTATTTCTGGGTGGTATGGAACTCACTGTGTACACCAGGCATCATAGAGTTCTACCTTGCCTTCCAAGTGCTGGGATTAAAGGTGTGTGCCACCATGCCTGGTGCATGGCTTAGAGCTCTTCCAGCAGAACCCAAACCTTGCATGCCTGAGAAGCAGGAGACATGAGTAGCTCTTTCAGTGCCTTGAGGAGAGCATCTTAAACCTCAAGGGTACTCAACTGTGCAGATGAACAGAGGCAGTAGGAAACAAGTTGTTTTACGCTACGAATTTCAGCTTTCATTTGCAAGTGAGAATCCCACCTACTCTGTGGGTTTGAACTGAGTCATTGCTAAAGAGACCAACCTTCAGCTCCTCGCTGGTAAAAAGGTGTGATCCTGCAACAAAGGAGGAATGACAGGGCTAAAAGACAAGAGTTCACAAGCTACTAAGATATTTTCCTCCCTCGCTCCCTCTCTTCTTACTTTTCAGTACCAGGGCTTTGTGAATGCTAAAGAAGAGCTATACTGCTGCACTTCAGCCCTAACCCCAAGAAATCTTACTTCTTCAGATTTTTACTACTGATTAATAAAGCCTTAAATAGCTACTTTTTTTTTTTAAATCTCAGAAGATTACCCAATGCCTTCTAAACACTTCATTCTTCATTCAGCAGTCCCCATCCTGACAATGTGGGGCCCCCGTGAGAATTTTCTTCCCCTGGTAGGATGCCACAGCTTACTTATCTCGGAAGGTTCTAATAGTGTCCACACGGAACAACGCAATGAACAGAAATCAGCAAGCCCAGTCCCCACCCCGATCTGTGCACCTGTGGCAAATACAAACTATCTAATTTCCACCCCACCTAAGGAGACACAGCAGTGTTAAATCAGGTGGGGCTGCACAGAGAGCTCAGGTGTCAGTCTCTTTTTACACCAATGTGATCATAGCTGTGCTTCAGTTAAGAGAGGGCTGATTGTGGCTCTACCCGTTGTAATTATGAAGCACATGGGTAAAAATTCACATTGGCTGTGTGCTCTACTCTGATGTGTGAGGGACATGCCATGTCTCACACAAATATTTCTCCAGTTGTAAATGGGGGTGTGTGCACCTGGCCCTTTCTTGACAGGGATCGTTCCTAAATGGATGATTTAACATTAGACTCTTTCTGGTTGTCACCAGGATGCAAATATAAATCCTAGCCTTCATCTACCATCTTCTCTTTAAGAGTAACTGTACTGTAAAAGTAATAAGCACCGTTAAATTTAGAAACATAGGGCATCTGGGTGTAACATCTGATATAAAATCCAAAGGAAGCTTGCATGATGGGAAGGAGAAAAAAATCACTGTCCTTTGAGTTTGACATTGTGAGTACTCACCCACCCACTCCTAATGAACTCCTCATTCGTTGGCTTTGTAGATACATGGGTGTCACCAGGAGGATGGGTTTGGTTTTCAAAATCTTTAGCAACATGGCAACTGCTTCAGTTCACTCTCTGACCCAGTGCAGTCGACCAGACTATAATGCAGATGCCTGTGCTCACCATGTTGACTCTTAATGAGACTGGGTATTTATGCATCCTGAGATCCTTGAGACCCACTCCTGCAGGAAGACCAGGGCCACTGTAGACAGGGCACAGATTTGAGGCTGACAACAGCTTTCAGAGTGGGTGGGTGGTCCAACAAGGCTGGTCATCATGGGACTGTCCATCTCTGGCTGCCAATAGTCCTTCCTGGGTACACAGTCCCCAAAAGAAACTTGGCCAAAAAGTCAGTGTGGCCCAAGTAACTTTCCCTTGCCTAGTGAACTCCCCAAAACATAGCCTTGAACCTGCAGCTTCAGGCCTAGGTCCTGCTCCTGAACTCAAGGAATTCTAGTCTTACTGGAATAGGCATCTTCTAAACAAAACAAATTGTCCTCTGCTGAATGTCTGCTATGTAGCCAGTGACTAACTTGGGGGCTTCCCTCTGGAGATTCTCAAAACATAGGTCATCCAAAAAAAAAAAAAATGGAGTAAATCAGGTTGCCTACATTGTCTAGGGATATCCTGACTATCCAGAACGCTGAAACTGCAGGCTGAGGTGGGGGACATACTTCTCTCCTGACTCCTTCAGACCTTGTCCCCCTCTAAGAGTTTAGAATTTATCAACTCCCAGGGATCCTTGACTCTTTGCTGATGGAATTAATCAAGCTCTGTTTGGCTCAGGCAACAAACAGGTTGCCTGTTTCCCATGTGTCCTCTATGTCAATGTTGGCTTCAATGCCCAAACATTCTTGAAATTGGGCAGAGGGGAGTTATAGCTTTGTAAAATAAAAATGACACCCCCAACACAGTAGGCCAAATGGAGGATGAAAGAAAGCTAACGCCTAGATGGAAGCATTTTCCAAATCTCTAACTCTGCTTATTCTGGAACTTTGTTTTACTCACAGTATGAGTCTCTTACCTACCCACCACTCGCAAAACTACTCTGGTGTTTAACAGATAAATGGCTACACGTTCAGGTCTATAATTTTTAAAACATACTGGAGATGCACGTAATCCTACATGTGTTTTTCCTGTTTTGTATTGCTTTTCCTCTGGAGATAGTGGAGATTTTTTTCTCCCGTGGGTGTGGCAATAACCAATTCTAGTAAGTTCATGCAAAAGAAAACATGCTGGGATGCTGTCCAGCTATTTGTTTTCCACTAATAAAGATAAACACTGTGAAACCCAATTATCCTTGTCTGTGGGACAGACTTCTGGGCAGCATTCTACTCCCAGGAAGGAAGCTGGAACTCAAGTTCCAGCCAGGCAGAGCTGCTCCACCAGGTGAGAAATTGTTAAGGCCAATTTAGCAAATTCCCATTCTTAATTAGATCATCAAGTAGTCCCTCCCCACCTCTTAAAAAGGAGAATGGAATCTGCTTTAGAAAAATCTCTTCCTTAAAGCTCCTTGGAGTCCTTATTGCTGCTTTCTGCTCATAGTTTTCTTCCCAAATGTATCTCCAACCCAAACCTCTAGGTTTCAGGATCAGTCAGATAAATTCTTTCCAAAATGCTCAGGAGTGATATGTGCTGGGAGAAGCACATCCCATGGTCTTGTGTAGCACAAGTACCTCTTTAACTCCAGGCACTTGTTTCCGGAAAGAAAGAAAGAAAGAAAGAAAGAAAGAAAGAAAGAAAGAAAGAAAGAAAGAAAGAAAGA
>JANHMN010000011.1:75878880-75898371 GCA_030674055.1 Rhabdomys pumilio | reverse complement strand
AGAAAGAAAGAAAGAAAGAAAGAAAGAAAGAAAGAAAGAAAGAAAGACAGGAAGGAAGGAAGGAAGGAAGGAAGGAAGGAAGGAAGGAAGGAAGGAAAGAAGGAAAGAAGGAAAGAAGGAAGGAAGAAATTCCATAGGCCATACCAGGAGACTGGACACAGATCACCAGTGACTCTAAATGTGGGGAGAAAGATTTTCCAGTCCATTCCTTATTCTATTAAAGGTAAAACTGAGACCCTCAAAAGGCCGCTATTTTGATTCCTGTTCAAGGCAAACATTCCTGAAAGTCTGCCAAGTGAAGTCTCAATTTGCAGAACTTGAGAAGGTGGGCGCCACCACAGTTTTGACTAAGTATATGCCAGGAAAATGTCCCAAATTCAACCGCCGATTTCATTCTGGTTGCTAAGCTATGCTTTTTTAATTTAAGTATTCCCATCAAACTGTCACAGCAAGTGGCATCTGAGATACAAAGGTAGACACATTTGATATGAAATACCAAAAATGCTGGTAATCTTCCACCTGCCTTGACATCCTGCACTTCAGAAGCCCAACCTAATACAAAGAATGTGTGTGAAGACTGAGCAATCCTCCTATTTCAGGGATGCAAAGTCCTCAGAGAATAAGGAAGGGAGGCAGAGTCTAGGAGAACTTGGTTCTTTTCCATGCAAATCTGCCTAGAAGATAGTAATCAACGGAAAAATCAACAGGTGAACAGATCCCACTTCCAGAGATTTCCTGTAATGAAGTTTGGAATTATTCATGCTCAACTAGAGCATGCTGGGCACATCTGTGAACGTTTGAGAACACAAAGCTATCCCTGCTTCAGCTGGATCTTTCTTCTTCAACAGCTCAACTCCTCTCACATGAGAATCTCACAGAAGGTTCCTCCGGCTGCTGGGGAGTCTTGCAGTTCACTGTGACATTCCTGGATGGCTCCTGCGTGTCCTTGGCATGGCCATGTATTTCTCAATATGGAGGTGACCGGGTGAGCAGAACAGATGGCTGAGACATCCGCACAAAGACTGTTGTTAACACCAAAGACACTCCTGCTGGAGGTGCTGCTTAGCACTCTGAGTGGAATGTTTTATGTCCAACCTATCCTGGTAGCAGGTAGCATCACAAAGTGAGCACTGAGCTTGGCACAGAAATAGTGGGGTGTGCCACAAGGTGACTTTGTATGTCAGTAAATGTCCCATTATAAATAGGTGGCCACATGGAGTAACAGGCTTCCACCTTTCTTTGCAAAGGCCTCAAATGGCAGTAAATAAAGGTACTGTTGATCTCCCATTGCCAAGGCTTTACCACGCCCCAACTCCCACCCAGGGAAGACCCACAGAGGTCATCTGCCAGTCAGGTGCCTTCAAGTTGCTTTGGATTGGTACACTTGGGCCCAAGGCATCTTATGAAGGGAAATGCATGGCTTCAAAGGACTCAGAAAAGTGGAAATGACTCCAAGTCACGAGTTTTTCTTCCCTGACAGCTGGTCAGAAGCATAGGCATCTGGCCATGTCTCCATTTCCCAGATCAGTAATTACCAATTTAGTTCCAAAGAAGATTTAGAGAAAAGAAACAATTATGGCAGCAGAGATGAGAGAGTTTGTTTTCCTCATTAAAACATGATTAATTAACTTGAAATCTGAGTAAGTGTGTGTGACCATGGCCAGCTTGGTGACAGAATGTCAAGAGCAGCATGCAGCCCAGCACCTGTTCTGCCTCATCATACAGGCCAGGACAATCATGGGAATCAAGCTGTCTGAACCCTACCCAAACTCAGAACACTGGCCAAGTCACACAAGTGGCACCTTTACCTGCATGCCAAAGTTACTACATTTTATTAGTATGCCATCTCACTATACCTAGATGGGCAAAGATCTTCCCGGCATGGCCTAGTTCGATGTGTGATCTGTGTGTGGATATTCATTCCTGGGGAGCCTGAGACCTACTCAAGGTACTGCAGTATAGTTAGGTGCAGAGAAAGCTGAGTGACTCTCTCATTAGGCTCAAGTCTACTTCTGCTAGAATATTGAAATCCTTCTCACTTGTTCTAGACTAGGCAGTAGTCTAGCACCAAATACTCTTTAATATGGTCAATACCAAAAGTTTCCTCTAGGCAAGAGAGTAAGCAACTAAATGCACTCATTTTTCCTGAGGTTGAAGAGAAGATAGTTACTAACCATGGCTTGCCTATTTGGTTTTCTTTGTTTGGGTTGTTTTTTGTTTTGGTGGTACACTGGGCAGTTTGGTATAATCAGTCCCCAAAAGCCTGAAGCCCAATGCACTGTTTTGGTTCACAATGAGGTGTTTTTATTATCATTTTTCTCTGAAGTAGAAAAGACCTGAAAACTTGGAAATCAAGAGTAATCAAGATACAGTGAGTCTGGAAGGCATTCAGATGCACAGCCGACGTTCCAGACTAATGGACAGAGAAGCCAACTGGAAATATCCCTCTTGGAAGAGCTGAGTTCAAGGCTGCTGGAGTTCAGATGAGGCTCTTCATTTCCAGCGATGTCTGACTAGTGAGGACTCATCATTAACCACCTCAGGGTCTCGGGGGGCATGTCGGCAGTGCAGCGGGAGCAGCAGCAGGAAGATCAGAACCAGGAGAATGACTCCACACACACTCATCAGAGCATAGGACACAATCCACAAGATGGGCTCATTCAGAGCCTGTGCTGGAACACAGTTGCTGGCTATGTCTTCCGTGGAAAAGGGCCCAGAAATTTCAGATACTGTGGTACCTGCAATCTCTGAGGAGACAGAAGGAGAAAGGTCACAGCTGTGAGTCAAGAAGCCTCCACTGGCAGTGCTCATGGCAGAGCTCATGGCTGGTTACACTGAGGCCCTAATTGCTCAGATACTGAGTATGCACTTAGGGATAGCTCAGGAGCAGCATGCCCTCATGAGTGAAGATGAAGGAAGAGTAGAAAGAGGGGCAGTTTGCTATTCAGAAAGCTCAGTGGAAGCTCCCTGGGATGGGTAAAGAAGGGGTCTTTTGGCAAAGCTAATTTGACCCCATGTAACACTTAGTGAGACCAATCTAATCTTTTTAGTATTTTGTTTGTTTGGTTTTCTTGCAACAGGGTTTCACTCTATAGCCTGGGCTGGCCTAGAACTGCTATGTAGCCCAGGCTACCTTTGAACTTATGACAGTCCTCCTGCTTCAGCCTCTTGAGTGCTGGTATTACATTTGAGCTACCACATGGGTTGTTCTTGGAATGAGCCTTCGAGCCCCTCCCAAGTGTAAAACAGAGTGAGTTTTACTTCAGATTACCTATCATCTTACTTAGAATGATGTATTACTGACTGTGTATAGCCTACATTCATGTGACCTTGCTCTTGTGACTGTATATAACTGGGCTTGCCTCTCATTCCGGGGCTATAGCAGCCAAAGGCTTTACTTGTGTGCAGGGGAAAGTGGACTAGAAAGGTCTCCTGATCACTCTCTTAGTCCCAAAATACTACACCACAAAACATTTTCTGTTGTCTTGATTCAAGCCTCATGATCTCTAGTCTTGTCAAATATGATCTTTTTCACTTAGGGAAGAAAACAAAATCAAAATGACAGTAGGATGATAGTCTCTAAAGAATGCCTTTAAAGGAGGAAGAAATGACTTGTTTCCTCTGCAAAGCCCATACCCTTTCTGGCCTGTGTAGATTCCATGATAAGTGTTTTTGTTTGTTTGTTTGTTTGTTTGTTTGTTTGTTTTTTTAGCACTCAAGGGTGAGAAAAACCAAAAACCAAAACCAAAACCAAAACCAAACCAAACCAAACCAAACCAAACCAAACCAAACCAAACCAAACCAAACCAAACCAAACCAAACCAACTGAACCAGCCAGTGAACATGGCCTGCCAACACCCAAGCATGGTGAGATGCAGCCTCAATCGATCCACACCCTCAGAAGCCCCCAGTGGGAGGGAAGGAAAGGGATGTTAGCACACAACACCCAGGGAGCAAAGCCAACTCTGTGAAAGTTGATGCCTCCTAACACACAGTCATATCACTATCCATCCTGGGTTTTCTTGGTTGGGTTATGGTACTGGAATGGTGACTTGTTCCCTCTAGTATGCAAAAGCTGAAGCATTTCCTGTCTGCTCCTTTATGGAAAAGTGCCAAGCTCTGCCCTATAATTTCCAAAGACAAATGACTCCACTCCAAATCAGGAAGGTAATGCATATTTACAATAGAAACCTTGCAAACAGAGGGAAGGGAAACAGTCATAGAGACGACACCAGTCAGAACAATACTAATTAATATTCTTGCATGTAACATTTTTGTATGACAAAATCATTATCATTAAATCTTAAGCCCAGCTATTTTGATGACTACACAAAAAGCCATATTATGGACCTATCAATTGATGTTTAATTTTGATCTTCAATTACATTACTTCTGAGTGGGATAATCACCAAAAACTGGAGATAAGAGGTCAGTGGTAGTACACTTGCTGATCATGTAAGAGGCCCTAAGTTCAATCCCCAGGACTGCAGAGAGAAAGAAAGGAAAAACTTTACTGGCATTTGTATTTTCATTTGTACAAATCTTTCAGATAGTAAAATTTTTCTTATGTTGGGAATGCCTCTGTGAAGCAGGCCGTTTGTCTTTCTTCAAATTTACTTTGTAAATGAGATGTGTCAGCCAGTACACGGATGAAAGTAATCCCGCACAGCGCACAGATGGCAATGCAGGAAGGCAGGAAGAAATCCAGAATCACTTGAAACCACTTTTGCTTCCAGGCAAGATGGAGTCGCAGGGGCCAGCTTGACCTCCCACTTGAAACAAACACAACATTGGGTGAAATGATGCTAAGAGAAAAATAAAGGAAGAGTGTCCTGGCACAGTTTTATGCCCTAGGCTGTGGGCTAGAGAGAGATGCATACACCAGGTTGCTTCCATCACAAGCAGCAGGTGGAAGTGCAGAGGAACAATGGCTGTAGCATTTGCAGCACAGGCTCATGCTGAGGAGACACTCCACCAGAGGTTCAAGGCTCCCTGGAGTCTTCAGCAGGTAGTCTAGCCAGCTCTTCATACCCAGGGGTCCTGTATCCATATCTAACAAACCACAGACCATTCTAGAAGAATAATGACATCTCTACTGAAAATGTGCAGACTTTTCTCTTGTCAGTATTTTCTGAACAACACAGTGTGACACTGAGAAGTATGACATCATCTAGAGATGATCGAATGCAGGTGGTACATGGACCTAACACTGAATAAGGTATGACGTCATCTAAAGATGGTATTCAGATTCTGTGGAGACACTGGGTCATCTCACAGAAGGGACCTGACACTGAGTAGGGTATGATGTCATCTAGCTATGCTTAAATTCTGTGGAGACACTGGGCCATCTTAGAATGGAACTGATACTGTTAGTCTTGGCATCATCTAGAGATGATGTGAGCACTGGACAGTCCTTGGTGTAGACAGAGGCTACCTTATAGAAGAGGCTTGTGAATCCTTGAGCATCTTTGGATCTTGGTGTCTCAAGGTTCCTGCATTTCATTCCTTGGGTTGTGAAGGATGTTAGCTTGTATCAGAGAAGCTCTATCCCAAAGGCTGAGAGATGTCTTGTGTTGGATATTAGGCTCCCATAGAGGAGTCTTGGAAGTGTGGTGGCTTGAATAAGCTTGGCCCAGGAAGTGGCACTATTTGGAGGTATGGATTTGTTGGAGTTGGTATGGTCTTGTTGGAGGAAGTGTGTCACTGGGGGTGTGGGCTTTAAGACTCTCATCCTAGCTGCCTGGAAGCCAGACTTCTCCAACTGAGAAGAACTATCAGCTCCTCCTGCACCATGCCTGCCTGGATGCTGCCATGCTTCCTCCTTGATGATAATGGACTGAATCTCTGAACCTGTAAGCCAGACCCAACTAAATGTTGTCTTTATAAGAGTTGCCTTGGTCATGGTGTCTGTTCACAGCAATGAAACCCTAACTAAGACAGGATGATAAGCATTTAGTTTATATAGGACAGAGTACAGCAAGGAGATAGAATACACAATTTATAGTTCACATAGAGAAGTAGGGAAAGCAGTGCATAGGGAAGAATTTTATTCAAAAATGTCACAAATGAGTTCAGTTGCACACAGTATATTATGGCTGTGATTATCACCATATTCTAATGAGGAAGTCAGAAGAATACTCAATACAATAGAGATACAGAAGATATGAGAAGACCTAAACCAAACTTCCTGGTACAATACAGAACATGAAAAACACATTGGCATTATTTTTTTGTAAGTGCTAATATGTAGACTGCTTTAATGTTTGTTTTTTTATTTTTATTCTTTATTGGATATTTTATTTACATTTCAGATGCCATCCCCTTTCCCCATTTCTTCTCCCTAGAAAAGCCCTATCTCATGCCCCCTTCTCCTTTTTGCTTTTATACAATTTTTTTTTTAATGTTAACCAAAGGCTTTATAAGTTTGGTAATGCTCAATATCAATCAGAAGTACAACCCAATACCCAACCTAGATATATCAACTATCTTTGACTGGTAGAGACATGTGAACATCCGCTTCCATGTCCCCCCCCTTTCTCTCTCTCATTACCTAGCTCCTCCTCTCCTACTCCTCCTCCTCTCCTTCCTCTTCCTCTTCCTCTCCGTACTCCTTCCACCTTAGCTCCTCCTACATATCACCCTTCCTGTTAAAACTTTTCTCTCAAAATACAATTAGAGAATAACTATACCACACATTGGCATTATTAATGGTACATGCACTATAGACAAAGAGCATCAGGGTAGAAGAGATGGCTCTGCAGTTAAGACCACTGGCTGTTCTTGAAGACAACCTTGGTTCAATTTCCAGTGTCCACACAGCACCTCAAAATCATCTGTAACTCTAGTTCCAGGGGACCCAACACCCCCCTCTTTTGGCCTCTGTGGGCAGTGCATACCTGTGTGCATATGTGTGTGTGTGTGTGTGTGTGTGTGTGTGTGTGTGTGTATGCAGATAAAACACTCCTATATAAAAATAAATAAATCTTTTAAAAGGACCAAGCAAATTAAAGATACCATAATAGAACTATGTGAATTGACACACAGTGAACACTGAGCACCAGATAGAGATCCTCAGTGTATATGGATTATCTCACACTGTTTATTCATGTTAAAGGGCCAAAGAAAAGAGAAGGGCAGGAGACAAAGAAGAAGAAACAGTAACTAAAAATTTTCAGAACTTAATGTGAACTATATATAAATTCATAGATTGCAAAGATATATGCATGTACACACACACACACACACACACACACACACACACACACAAGCACATAGACACTTCCATCCCCAATGAAGGACTGAAAAGGGCATGGTCAGGTACAGTGGGAGAATCAGGGTGAGGTTGGATTCATGCTTAATGTATGGATGTGAGATTATCAATACTGACTCACTAGTATGAACAATTAATTAATACATGCTAGTAACAATTCTAGAAAGAACAACACATGGAGTGCTTAGGAATCAGTCACACCAGGTCAGTGAACCAACCCCAGAAATCCTCCTCAAATTGAATGCCTGTATTTGTCTGCTTTTCATATGTATCATGTTAAAAAAAAATCCAAAAAAACCCCAAACACCCCAAAAACAACAATAACAACAACAACCCCCCCCCCCAAAACAAACTCAATAAAATCAGATTTTCTTCATTGAACATACTGTTACTTTGAAGTCAGAAGGTGACCTTATGTGCTAGGTCTCAGAAACCTGTGTGGCTGAGGTGCCTATTAACGTATTCAAGCAGATGCTGGCAGGCTATGGAAGCATCCCTCAGTACCTGTGGATCCACCGAGCATTCTTCACTGTGCCCCTACCCTAAACCTCTCCCTCCCAGTGTTTCCTCCTCCTCTAGCCTGACCCCTATATAACTCAGCCACTTGGGCTACCCTGTTCTCTTGTCCTCTTTGCCTGGGCCACCTCTCTTGTTCAGTGGATCCTTTATTGCTTCCCCTCCCTTTAGTCTGCCGGCCATGTTCAGCTTGGATTCTTATCTCTGCCTGCTTTCTCCCTTATATATCCAAAATCTTCTTCGACTTTAGGACCCATCATGCCCTCCTCCTCTTAACCTTTTCATTCACCATGCTCCTTTAAGATTTTTGGGAAAAGCACCAATCTCAGGTTGTCAGATGCAATGCATTAGACAGATACAAGCACACACTCACGAGAGCGATGTGCCCCACAGCATTGGAGGAAAGTGGATTTCAAACTGAGGCTGAGAAATGGGGATGTGACTCATTTGGTATCCAGCCCACCTAGCATGCAGGAAGCCCCAGGCTCCATGTCCAGGGCTGCCCAAGCTGCTGTGGTAACCCCAGAACTAGGGGAGGCAGGAAGATAAGAAGTGGTAGATCATCCTAGGCCACATACAGAGGTTGAAATTAGCCTGAGACACTTCTCAAAAACAGCAATAATAAGAGCTATGTTTAGATGTTATTTTCTGGAACAACCCTTCACTAGGTATCTGTGCATTTATTAGATACATTAACTTGCTATGAAGCTGACTTGACCTTGCTATGTTGGATTTTTTGTTTTTTGTTTTTGTTTTTTTGTTTTGTTTTTTGTTTGTTTGTTTTGTTTTTCGAGACAGGGTTTCTCTGTGTAGTTCTGGCTGTCCTGGAACTCACTCTGTAGACCAGGCTGGCCTCGAACTCAGAAATCCACCTGCCTCTGCCTCTCAAGTGCTGGGATTAAAGGCATGCGCCACCACTGCCCGGCGCTATGTTAGATTTATATATGAAAGGTCATTGTTCACTGTGGGGAAGGGAGTGAACCTGGGAGTGGACAATGGTTTCAGATCTTTGCTCCTTGTCAGGGGCTACCTCACTGAGCTTAAGTGCCCTGTCTGCTCTGTATTTCTGGCTATCTGCTTTGACTCTCACTTTCCTCATCTGTAAAATGGGGGCGTAATTGCCCTATAAGTGACAGTGTTGGAAGAACAGGTGAGTTAGCAGATGTTAAGTGTGTACATGGTCCCCGGTGAACATGACAGTGCTCCATGATGGCCAGCTGTTATTATGCTGTTACTTTAATACTTTTATCAATGTCTGAGGTTAAAATTTTAATTGTGCATTTTCTCTGTTGTCCCCAGAAGGCCATGACCTAGTTGATAATGAATGCCTCGGGAGATATAATATCATTTTATGAAGGATGCTTGTCAGATTCCTTCCCCATGTGAGACATAAAATGAAACAAAAGGCCTTACCAAACTGAAGATCTGTGATCAACACATTCCCTGCAAATGCCTGCTTCAGGATTATTACTCTGCAGTTAGAAGGGTTCTGGACACACAGCCAGCCCCTTCCTCTCTCTTCTTTCCTCCCTACCTCCTGCAGGAATCCTCCTATTGACTCCCCACCCCCAAGCTGGCATTACACCCAAGGGTGCTAAGATTGAACTCAGGTCCTCATGCTTGTGTGTGGCAAGCACTTTACTGGATGAGCCTTCTCCTGATCCCCAGGGCCTGTATTCTCTGCAGTAGGCACAGACTATCTATAGGGGTCAGGGTTTTCATTTGTACAAGTGGAGCCAGAGGTTCTCAGCTTTGGTGTCTTTGACAATATTCTAAGTAGATAAGTACAGGCGTATCTCTGAGGCTCATCTTCACACACAATCCCTATTTTTAAACATGAGCTGTACCAGATGATCTACTTTCAACCTGCAGCAAGAAAAACTCCATGGAATGACTGCCATAATCCACAATGTGTCTCAAGTTGTATGAGCTGAAATCTATATAGCTCTTGGGTGCTAAATGTCTCTGTCTATAAAAAGAGACTGATGGTATTTCAGAAGCCCTGGAGGCATTAAGACACCAGAGCTGTCAATGTAACTCTATCATTATTATCTGCTTAGCTGAAGACACTTGTACAAGGCAATATGGAGTCAGCTGAAGGGTCCCCAGTGATCAGAGTATCTGTTTAGGAATAGGTCAAAGACTTGGAAGGGTCAGTTCTATATTGCTCACAGTATCCAGCTAATTGGCACAATTCCATATTTGCACAGAGCCACCTAGGGATTCTCAGTGGCACTGGGGGTTTGAATTGGCATGGACAGCAGAAAAAAACTGTCTAGGGAAAGGCTCAGATGGCAAAGTGTTGGATAAGCAAGCATGAAGACCTGGATTCGATTCCTACAACCAAGCAAGCAAGCAAGCAAGCAAGCAAGCAAGCAAGCAAGCAAGCAAACAAAAACCCAGTGTGGTGGCATGCTGTTATAATCCCAGTGTTGGGGAGACAGAGACAGGTGGATCCCTGGGACTTGCCCAACAGCCAGTGTAGCCTACTTGGCAAGTTCCAGACCAATGAAAAATGCTGTCTCAAAGAACAAGATGCAGAATGACAAAAAGACACCTGGAGTTGATCTCTGGCCTCCATAAGCACAAGAACCCATGTGTACATGTACTAGTATGTACACATACACATTACATACAACCTACGCTCTACATACACACACAAATAAAAGGAAGACTATCTAGGCACTTTCCCCCAAATGACCTCGAGCCATGTCCACACTGCTTTACTCCAGCAGAAAACAAGCCAGGAAGTCTACAAACTCAGTCTTGGAAAAGCTCTTGGAGCCTCAGGGATTCTGGTGAAGGGCTACTCCTCACTGCTCCTCCACTGCAATCCTCGGTGAATCCTATAAACCAAGAGCTACCCAAAGTTATAAAGCCAAAAGAAGGGCACTGGGAAATACTGGACGCTCCCATAACTTTTGCCTACATCCCTTTGATTGGTTCTGTAGGGATTTAAAGCAGATGGAGGCTAAAGTGCAGCTCCTACTATTTATTTAGCTAGGTTGTTCCTGGGGGTTGAACACTGGGCCTTGGATTTGCTAAGCACACACTCTATCACTGAACTATATTATCAGTGTTGTTTTTTTAAAATAGACAGCCTTGCAATGTTATGGAGACTAACTCCAAACTCCTGTCTGGAGGGATGCCCCTGTCTCAGCTTTTCAAATAGCAAAGACTATGGGTGTGGACCAGTTTGCTCATATCATCCCAGGTTTTAAACATGCAGGGGGGTGTAGAAGAGCCATTCCCTGACCTGAGGTTCACAAGAGGACTAGTGTCTTCATGCCAGGGAAGGGTTTATTCTACCATAATTTAGGGTCACAGTCCTTTATTTCAGATTGAGGCAGAAACCTGGAGCACCTGGTCATATCTCATCCACAGACAAGAGCAGAAAGAGAATGGATTCTACTTGTCTATTTGTTTGCAATCCCCTTTTCTACACTTACACAGTCCAGGACAGAAACCAAGGGAATGATACAATCCACAATGGGCTGACTTTCCCACCTGAATTAATATAACCATGACAATCTCCTACAGACATACCACAGGACAACCTGACCTAGAGACTCTCTTGTGGAGGCTCTCTTCCCTGGCGACTGCAGGCTGTATCAAAATGACAAGGACAATGAATCATTGCCATTTTATGGTAGACATAATTCAAGATGCTTTTCCATTTGAGATCCACTTCCTAATATTTAATTTGCATAGCCCTCTCCTCTACACTGTAGAACCAATAGAGCAGGGCATGGTAGTGCTGCCACTGAGACTGGGGTAAAGAAAGACTTTGGTTTATGTCTTAAGGGTTACATAGCGCCCCCTCTTGGAACACTCATTTAGGGAGGGACCAAGTGCTGCTTTGAGGACACTCAGGCAGGCTGTGGCAATGCCTTCATGGCAACGAATAAGGGATTCCTGCCAACAACCACATGAGTGAGCTTGGCAGCAGCAGCAGCTGATGCCATATGGCTGCAGGTGATATCTGTATCCTTAGAAACTGCACTAGAAACCACAATCAAGAGTAGCCAAGTTCAGGGGAAAGCTGTTAGGCAGCAACAGACATCTAATACAACACTTACACCTGTCTGACAAAATAAGACATGTGTAGTATCATAAGAAGAATACACACCAACGGAGGAGGGGGTATTTGTTGTTGTAATTATTTTTAAAAAGCGGCCGCTGGTTAATCTGACTATCTAAGCTGTGGTGGCTCTGGCTAGATTAGGTGTCATGTTCAGTGGCTGGAGGCCATGTGAGTGCCGCAGCTAGAAACGGCTAGCCAGAAACACCAGCCCTGCCACCCACCAGACGCCAGTGTGGGAGATAGCTCTGCAAATTTTCCATGCTGTCTCTGCAAGGCTGGGCATTGCCCAGACCATCCCGCCATTCACGAGGGCCCAGTAGAAAAATGAGACTCTAATGCTTAAAGATTAATCAAAGGCTTATATATTTGGTAATGATCAATAACAAGATGCCCTTACAATCAGAAGTGTAACCCAATATCCAACCTAAATATACCAACTACCTTTGACTGCTACAGACAAGCGAACATCAGCCTCCATGTCCCCCCCTCTCTCGTCTCGTCTCTCCCCTAGCTTCTCCTCTTCCTCTCTTACTCCTCCTCTTCCTCTCTTTACCCCTCCCACCTTAGCTCCTCCTACATATCACCCTTCCTGTTAAAATTAAAAAAACAAAAAAACAAAAAATCCTTTCTCTCAAAATACAATTAGAGCATAACTATACCAATTTGTATCAGTAAGGTACAAGATAGACCTAATATCCAGTCCACCATTGTGTTGACTAATGACTCTGTCATCTCTCCTAACTAAAAGACTTAGTTCTGAACTTGGCTTTTTTCTTGGCCTTTCAGAATGAATGTCAGCTGAAAACCATCCTCTCAAATATGTTTTCTCAAATAAATAGCCGGGATTGGCTATGAGACTATAATTCTTCAACCCCGTCGGAAATCCAGAATGACTGAATTAACTGAAATTATGGGAAGCACAAAGCATAGCTTCTAAAACTTAGCCAATTTACAGAGACCACTGAACACCTAGACAGTCCCTATACTACAAGACCCTGGAGCATCCAATCTTCAGCCTTCTGGCCCAGGATCATCTGACAGACCAAGTAATGCAGAATTATTAAGGACTGATTACTCTGTCTTGGCAGATATAATTAGTTGACTATTCTGCAAGTGTGTCCTTTTCTGGACAGTAGTTTGTCTGTAGATGAAAAGAGGCAATTTTTGTCTAGTAGCTGTCTCACCAAAACTGGAGTAACTCCAAAGATGCTCAATTTCTTCTTAGAATCCAAGACAGGGAAGCTGTCAGGAGCAGACAGAACTCTAATCAAAATGAACATTAATATAGAAATGTTTGTAACGTCAATTCTGTGGACTTCTGATGCTTTGAAAACCAACTATCGTAGGAGGAGCTAAGGGGAAAGGAGCACCGAGAGGAAAAGATGGAGTAAGGAGAGTAGAAGATGAAGTAGATGAGAAGCTCGGTAATGAGAGAGAAAAAGAGAGAGAAAGAGAGAGGGGGCATGGAGGCAGAAGTTCACATGTCTCCACTAGTCAAAGATAGTTTACATAGCTAGATTGGGTATTAGGTTACACTTCTGATTGAGCATTATCATACTTACAAAGCCCTTGATTAACATTTAAAAAATTGTATAAAAGCCAAATGGAAAAGGGGTGGGGGCACGGGATAGGGGTTTTCTGGGGAAGAGAAATGGGGAAAGGGATTAGCATCTGAAATGTAAATAAAATATCCAATAAAAAAAAAAAGAAAACCAACTATCTATATAAAGCCCCCTCTCTCTCGTCTCATCTCTCCCCTAGCTCCTCCTCTCCCTTCTCCTCTTTCTCCCTTACTCCTCCTCTTCCTCTCTTTACCCCTCCCACTTTAGCTCCTCCTACAGGTATTAGCTACATCTACCACAAGCTTTTGAGGAAAATATGATTAAAAGTCTATTAGATTGAACTTTCTATAAGTGTGCATGCCTTATGCACAGTCAGCCCTCTGCATAGATGAGTCTGTGAACTCAAGCACCCTCAGATGGAAAATATTTGAAAGTATGTATTGGATACAGTTGGCTATACCCTCTTTGTTCCCTGAGCAAGCAAACTAGGAACCTTTACATTGTTTTTGGACTGTATCATTCTACTAGAGATATAGAAATGTGTTAAAGGGTTAAAGTATTTGTGTGGTGAGTCTGGGTTACCTGTGTACACAGTGCCATTTTGCACACAGGACTCAAGCACCCATAGATACTAATACTTGAGAGGCATCCTAGGACCCATCCTCCAAGAGTAGTTGGAAGTGAATGAATGCTTTCTAGAATTTAAAATATGATATAATTAAGAATAAAAATGATAAAGGCAGGGTATCTAGCCCATTTCTCACAGGGCTACAGAGCTTGGTTGTTGTAACTGCAGCCACAGGAAAGGAATCACTTTGATAGCTAAATAATTTGTGCTGAAGAATAGACATATACCAAGCTATCTTCTCACAGCTGTGAAATCAAGTGTGTAAGTGCCAAGGCCATAAAAATATTTTTTAAATGCCATTTAGAAAAAAAACTTGTATCACTACATCAAAGAGTTCAGAGTGAAATCAATACAGTTGCACTGCCTCTCTGTGAAACAATGTCAAGCCACATCAAGCAGTGATCTATTCAGATACCACACCCCGGTAGGTGTTATGTGTACACAATGCCAGCTCCTGGTTTAATAACACTTAATATGGAAGCTGAGTTTGTGGGGAAAATGTCTTGGTTCTTAAGATTACCTTAAAAGAAGTGCAATATTCAGAGTTGAGGATACTGTAACATTTCAGGACACACTGTCACATGAGACAGGGAAAGATCTCAGTGGCAACATAATAGGATAAATCACACATTAAAAACATGAGGGGTCAGGGAGCAACTCAAGCTAGTAAAGTATTCATCATACATGCATGGCGACCCAAGTTTGATCTCTCAGAGCCCATGTGAAGAAGCTGAGCATGATGGCAAGCTCTTGTAATCCTAGCACTGAGGGGCAGAGACAGGTAGATACAGGGATTTGCAGGTCAGATGGCCCAGCTAAATTGGTGAGTGCCTGGTCAACAAGAGACCCTGTTATAAAAAGCAAGGTAGATGGCATCCTGAGGAGTGACAGCTAGGTTGTTCTCTGGCCTTGACATGCATGTTCACACAAGTACATGTGTACTGTCACACTCACATGTGCACCTCTATACATAGGAACACATAACACACACACACACACACACACACACACACACACACACACACACACATGTTACATATCATGTATGTCTGGGCTAGGTGACTGTTTAGTCTAAGTTATACTTACAAACCAGACATAGTTTTCCCTCTTAACATGGCTACCACACCTTCAGAGATGCTGGTTCTCTGATGTGATTGCTTTGTGCTGATTAGTTTTAATTGTCAACTTGACACAACCTCCAGCAACTTCAGAAGAGAGTCTCGATGAGGGATTGCCTAGATCAGCCTGGCCTGTGGGGATGTCTGTGGGAGTCTGTCCTGATTACGTCCATTGAGACGGGAGAACCTGCTCATGGTGGGTTACAGGGTTCCTTGGAAAGGGGATTCTGAACTTAAGAGTGAAGAAAGTGTGCTCTGCACTAGCATGTGTCCATTAATTCATTGCTCTCCACTCAGGACTGTGGATGGGATGTGACAGCTGCTTCAGGCTCCTGCTGCCTGGATTTCCCCTTCCATGGTGGGCTGTAGCCTGGTGTAGAGAGCCAAATAAACCCTGTCTCCTTAAGTTGCTTTTGTCGAGCTATTTTATTCTAGCAGCAGGAAAGAAAGCAAAGATAACCTTAAACTTCTGATCCTCCTACCTTCATCTCCTGAGAGCTGAGATTTATACACGTCATTACATCCAATTTTATGCTGCCGTTGTGGTAGTGCTTGAACCAGGGCTTCCTGCATCCTCGGAAGGCTCTTTACCCACATATCACATTCAACCCCCAAACTTTTGATTTTCTGAGATCGGTTTCACTCAAGGCAAGACTTCTGCCTCAGCCTCCTGGGTGGTGGGGTTATAAGCACTACCTACTACACTCAGTTTGCAAACAGTTTTTCTTAGTCTCGTGAATGGCTATTTTGAAACTCCGTAGTTATCTTGACCATCTTCTCTGACACAGACTCTCTTTCCTCTCTGTCCAGCAACTTAATCACATGCCCAGATCTTCAGTTGCCTCTTCCTGGGCAACTTGGACTACTTGCCACAAGTACCTCGTCTTTGATGGCACCAGGTATTTTGTGAGCCCCACTTGGAGCAGCTGCCAATCTGGAGGATGCTGGAAGGCGGAGGGACTTCCTTGTGGAGTTCTACCCAGGCCTCAGCTGGACTCTGCAGGGCAACTCTGCTGTGGCTGCTCACACAAGTTCTGTGAGAGAATTATTCCTTGGCCTTATTATTTTAGGACTTTAAAAACCAGCACCCACACATCTCTACTTATTTCCTAATGAAGACTCAGATTCTCATGAATTCTTTCCTTTATAAACTTTGCATCAACAACCAAAACATTGCAATTCATGACCTGGGAACACAGTTTAATGATGGACATGTGCTTAGTCTGCTTGAGCCTCTGGGTTCCATTCCCAGAACCCTCAGAATCAAACTATAATTCAGCAGTGAGATTCATGGGCACTTTTATTTCTTGTGTGGGAAGTGATTTTCAGTGCAACTACAATAACTAGCATTCTCCAACAACCTGCTGTGTGCCTGAGCTAGAAGACAAGTTTTATGTGTGCTGAGCCTGGTGGTATAGGCCTGTAAATCTCAGCTGGATGGGAGGCTGAGGTAGAAGGATCCCAAGTTCAAAGCCTGCCTGAACAACTTATGAAGACACAGTTTTGAAATTAAAAAAATTAAGAAGTAAAATGCTGAGGGTATAGTTCAGTAGTAGATACTACGGTAATATGTGTACACGCTTGGGTTTAACCTCTAGTATTTACACACACACACACACACACACACACACACACACACACACAAAACAGACTCACATACACTTATGTAGATAATTTAATTTCATCTTTCAAAAGCCTATGAGCCATTTCTGTGGTTATTGTTCTTCTAGTTATTTTAAGTGAGCACATGGCAAATGGTTCAATAGTACCCAGCACGCCACCATTATAGTTCCAGGTCCTCTTTATATGGTGATCCTACACCATGAAAACCACATTTTGTTTGTTTGTTTTCGAGACAGGGTTTCTCTGTGTAGCCCTGGCTGTCCTGGAACTCACTCTGTAGACCAGGCTGGCCTCGAACTCAGAAATTCGCCTGCCTCTGCCTCCCAAGTGCTGGGATTAAAGGCGTGCGCCACCACCGCCCGGCTGAAAACCACACTTACCTGCACAGGGACTCACTGCAAAGCCCACCCTCCTCTGAGCTCTGTCAAAGACCACGTAGAAGCCTTCCATCACGGTGGCACCAATCACCAGTGCATTTGTGGAAGAGGAGATGCCAAAACGGTAGCATTCATAATTGAAACCCGCTCCCATCATGGGCTGAATGTAGAGCTGTTTGTTGAAGAAGCGAGGGCAAAGACACAGAACAAAGCATGGATTACACAAGAGTGTAAAACTGGAGGTCCCTGTGTGAAAGCCCCTCCCACTCCTCACCCCTGCAAAGATCAAGGGAGGCAGGCAATGACATCATCCCAGGCATCTGGGATATGAGACCAAAATTGTCTCATTAAACTTTATTTTTCAAAGATTTTAAAAAATTTAATTAAGTGTATATGTGCATGTTTCTGAGTGTGAGTTTGTGCACATGAGTACAGTGCTTCATTCCAGGCCTGACTCTTGAACAATTAGACTATCAGTCAGCAAGCACTGCGTCACGGTGAGGAGTTACTTCTTCCCTGCAGTCCTGGGCCCTTATCCTGGAGTAGGGGCTGGGCAAATGTGTGTACACAAATGTATGAGGTGAAGCTTGGTGGATGTTAAATGGGGGCACACAACTTCCAGAGAGGATCCACTTAAATTAGTAAAAGGTGGAAGATATGGTTAGTTTCCACAGCAACACTAGGATCTAAGGTTTTGGAGTTTCCAAAGTACATGTACAATGTACCTCTTACCACCTCTGAATGAACAAAAGCAAAAGATTACGTATCAAATATGAAGCAATGGAAAGACATGGATAAGTGGTGGCTAGATGCAACTCAGAGTGTGTTTGCATCTCTTAGTTGGTCCTTTTGTGTGTCTCTTCCAGGAAGAACTTCAGATAATGGACTTGACAAAAGCAGGCGAACTTCTGTTTAAGGATAGTCTGGCCTGCACAGTGAGTTCTAGGCCAGGCCAACCAGGGCTGTATAGTGAGACCCTGCCCAACATTAATACTTAAAGAATTCAAGACCATATATTTTGTAATCTATGAGAACACTTACTTAATCTTAATGAATCTCAGAAAAAAAGGCACTTGCCTACTTTAAACCAAAGTAGCATATACAGACAACTGGTAGTATTTAGACTGAGAGTAAGCACATTTTCAAGGGTGTATGAAGGAACCCAGAATTTCCTGTTTGATAGAAGCTGGTTTTAATAATAATAATAATAATAATAATAATAATAATAATAATAATAATAATAAAAAAATGTGTGTATGAGTGTGTGTGTGTGTGTGTGTGTGTGTGTGTGTGTGTGTGTGTACCTGTGTGCTCATGCCCCAAGTCCTGTCCTAAGATTCTGGTGGCAGGAACCCTGAATCTGACCTCTCTAGATTTTAGGGAGGGAGAAGGTTAGGCAGAGGCATGTAGCAGGGAAATGACTCCACAGTGCCCCCTCTTGTGAGATCAGAAGCAGCTCACCCAGGCCTTTCTCAGTCTGGTGGTTCATTTTTCTCCCTCACAAAGCCAGGGCTCAGGGAAAGAGGATTGGAGAGTGGAGTGGGAGATATGGCTCAGGAAGACAGACTTGCTTTACTGAGCCCCTTGGGAAACAAGAGTTACTGCTGTTATAGGAACTATGCGGTGTTTACTTCTGACAGCTCAACTTTATTGATACAAGGACAGGGTAGACATTTGCTGTGGTAGATGTCACAGATGGTCTCAACTTCTTTAGCTTTCCCCATGGCTATGCCCTAAGGCTGTGTGGCTCCCCACAAAGGAGAGGAGGGACTGTGTCCTCAGCCCTGGAATCTAGGTCCACTCCAGGCTCCTTTGGGTGACATCAGGGAGGGAAAAGAGCTAATATACCAGGGCTGCCTAGGGATATTTCCTCTCATGGCAGGGGCCATGGTGTCTTTCCTGGGAAAGGTGCATGCATGTTCTGGGGATGATCTCCTCGAGGTAAGGCCCTTTGAGCTTCTCCCACTTAGCAAAAACCAGTGGGAATGATATCTGGAACAACTGTGTGAGTCTGTGAGTCCTCAGGAGATGGCACCATGATTCCTGCTTCCTTAAAAGGGGAGGTCAAGATATGATTGAACAAGACCTTTAAAAAGATTCCTTATTGGATAGTCTCAAAACTGATGGGAATATATGAGGAAAAAGAAAAGGGTTTGGAAATGTTAACTACTTCTTCTGAGGACCTAAACTTGCCAATACATTGTAGTGAGGGAAACCTCAAAACCTACTAAGATAGGGCCTAAAGAGATAGGGCCTAAAGAGACAGGGCCTAAAGAGACAGGGTCTAAAGAGATAGGGTCTAAAGAGACAGGG
>JANHMN010000011.1:75849077-75878870 GCA_030674055.1 Rhabdomys pumilio | reverse complement strand
GGTCTAAAGAGACAGGGCCTAAAGAGACAGGGTCTAAAGAGACAGGGTCTAAAGAGACAGGGCCTAAAAAGACAGTCTAAGGAGACAGGATCTAAAGAGACAGGGCTTAAGGGTCAACGGTAAAGAGTTCATTCTCAAGACAAATTAGTTCATTCTTATAAGTTAGTAAGTAAAATTTGTTATGCTCTTATAAGAAATGTAAGTTGGATAGATTCATCTTTGCTTTAGGTAAGGGCTTACCTAAAAGAAAGAAATGGTATGAGTTGATGGAAAAATGTATGGAAAAGCAGTATAGAGCAGAGCCATACTATAAAACTAACACAGCTAATGGCATGAAGACAACTTAAAACATAGTGTGAGCTTATTGAATCAGACGGTGATAAAATGCAAAGGTTATATGTTTGGATTCTATTGTCTTTTACCTTGAAACTTCATGCCTACTGCTGACCTGTGTACAATTCAAACTGAATATGCCTGGCTAGATATAATCGTCTGGCTTGCAATACAATACTTAAATCATTTGGTTCACAATATTCAGGTGTATTTAGCTATGACATAATCATTTGGATTGTAATACTATACTACTTAAATATGGATAAAGGTTAATCACTGACCACAAGGAAACATGGGAACTTAAAATGAATTTTAATAAGAACTTGCTGAGATTCTTGGATAGTGATTAAAGGAAAATCTGAAACTGCATATGTTTGAATGCATATTCTAAATTTCTGTATAAGTAAGGACAGCTCAAGCTATTCAAGGCCACTTGCTTGAACTTCAACAGGTGGTCAGAGTCTAGCTTTCCGATGATTCCACACCCCTTTCCAGGTTACTGAATTCACTGGCCATGGACACCTGCATTTTCAGAACTCCACAATCACCCATGGCATTTGATGATGGAAAGACACATGGGATTGTTATGCCGACATGTGAGATGAGACCATAATATCCCAGGCTCAAAATAAGACATGTTCACACACTTCCTACTGACCATGGCCATGTAAGGCAGTCTGACATGGACCAGCAAACCTGCAGGATCAAGAACAAGCAACAAGGTGGTGGCCACAGGTGCCTAGTCATGAGTGAGATTTGATTTTGAGATTTACATGTGAAGAGTACAAACTAGGTTTGTACCTGTGGCAGAATGGTGATCCGGAAGGAGCGACTGGCGTTCTCATCTCTCAGGTAGATAGAAATCTTAGGGAAATATGCCCATGGTGTTTCAGAATTTGTCCAGCATGCCAGCTGGGCCCCTGTCCAGAAGCCATCAGAAAACTCTGGAATCTAGACAAAACAGATCCTGTGAGAAGCAGGCACCAGCCTGGCGCATAACAGGAAACAGCTCTCCGCTTCCCTGGTCCCAGTACTAGACGCCTACAGGGATAAACAACATCTCATTTGGACAGAGTGACAGGGACATCAGTCTTCTGGAAGAGAGATGGTGATGACACAATAATAATTATTAAAACCGCAAAGACACCCGGATCGTTTCCTGGGATTAGCTGTGATAAATGCTTTGCAAATGACTACTTTAGCCTTCTAACACACCAACCTGTGTGTGTTACCACACACATTACCTTCTCACATTACCAGGGAGGGAACTGAAGCATAAAGAGGTGTGACAGCTCACACCAGGCCACACAGCAGCAAGTCTTTAAAAGAAAAAAAAACATTCTAAAAGTATCTAATATAGTTTTATTTCTGTTGCTGTGATAAAATATCATGATGAGAAGGAACTCGGGAAAGGGAATTGATCATTCCTCTTATAATTCAGGTTACAGTTTGTTACAGCTGACACATGACAGTGGCAGACGGTGACACAGCTGGTCTAGTTATACTCACAGTTGAGAGTAGAGCAGAACTAACTTGTGCTGTCTGGCTGCCTTCACCCAGTTTTCTCATCTCTTACACAATTTGGGAGGCCCAGGCTAGGGAATGATTCTACCTACAGAGGGCCGATTTCAATGCGCAATCTAGATAATCCCCATAGACATGCCCACAGGCCAACCTGATTTAGACAATTCTTCAACTGCATTTTTCTTCCCATGTCTGGTTTATGTCAACATGACAGTTAAAACTGCCCATCACAGTGGCCTTCAAGGTACTCTGGGACATTGCCTACCTCTGCACTTCAGGGGTTCATTTCTACCAGCTGCTTCCTAGTGCACTGTTCTTAAACATTCCTCCTGAAAACCTCAGTCTAGACCCCACCTCATCCAGAAAACCTCCCTAACTCCTAGCTTAACAATAGCACACTGCTCCAGTTGTTTCCTACTTAGCCTTTCCCTGGGGCAGCTCACAGTAACAAATCTTGCTTTCTGGTAATGAATGACCCTGTTCTTGAACCCAGAACTTCATAGGTGTCCCTCATCTGTGTTTGTGTAGGTCTCACTATGTGGGCCCAATGTAGTGAGACAAACACAACACTGAGGAACATGTAGGGGAAAAGTGAGTGACACTCAGGACTAAAAGGTGGCCACCTGTGCCGCCCATCAAGACCTGGAAAGGTGGTACTTCCACCTGCAGGGGAATTAACAGGCTCTATAGGCTTGTGCCATCTCAAGAGCTCAGGGCTGGGAGTGAAAGAGGCAGAGTCACAGCAAAGGTGTTGACAGGAACCTGTCCATTGAATGCCAGGGATAGAAAGAGAGGTGAAGGAGGTTGATGGGGAAGAGGGGGCTGTTGGGAAGCAGCAAAGCCTGCACTTCACTTTCCCAGGTCTGTACTCAGCAGTACCTCGGATGTGAATAAGTGGAAATATGGACAGCTCATCCATGCCCTGAGTTCTCTGAGCTCTAGGGAATGGTTGGGATAGATATGTACCCCAGAGTCACTAGCAGATGGTGGTGGGGGATGACAGTTATTCCTGAGATTGGGAGAAGCCAGGGCCAGGAGCCAGTCCTAAAAAAACAGGTGATACCTACATTCTGACTGCCGGTTGGGTGCTGTGTGTAACAATGCACATGCTAGGTGTTATCACCCACCTTCTGAGGCACAAAGCCACCTGTTAATCCTCCCACACACAGCCAGAGTAGACTTCTCAGGTTTCTATTGCTGGGGCTAATACATATTTGTCTTTTAAAGAAGTGATAGATCACCAATAGGACCATAGGTCCCTTTTTCTGATGAGCTAATCAGGATAGAGGATTCATCATCTTGCTGGGTTTCACAGAGTTAAGAGTGTCTGGGCCTCCATGGAATACCCAGTGTTCTAGTGAAGTGCATAACCAGCTCCCATATGTAATGAAGAGTGAGTCTCAGAGAGTCCCAGAGAGGCCAGGCAATTGCATAAATGGCACAGGTCAGATCTGAAGGTCCCAGAAAATATGCCTAAAAGTCTCTCCAGGGGCTGTGGTATGCCAAACTCTGGTCAGTTTTAAAGTTGAGAGACACTTTGTGTAGGTGTCATTTTGATGATGGACTCTACAGCCATGGAGGTGCTGGGCTGAGCCACAGCTGGGATGCTATAGCTGGGCTGACTGGATCTTAGGGCTCCTTTTTTATGCAGATCTAAAAACCATTCCTTTTTACATTCTGCCTGAGGGACAAGAGCCAGACATTATAGTTTCTTCCAGTCTGGATCTACCCTTTGCTTAAGTAGGAAGAAACCCAAGCCAAGAGGATGGGCTTCCCGTGAGTCCTGTAGTAAAGGGGACCAATGCCCAGAGGCCCTGCACTGTAAGGCAAAGGATACACACTAGAACACACCTCACCCAAGGCTGACTATCTCCTGCCTTTCCCCCCTGATGCAGGTGCTAAATGAGATCATGGGATAATTTTAGACACAGCAAACAAATGCTGTAAGCTCCTGGTCTCTGTCTTGTGGTTTGCTTAAGTCATGAGATACTGAGATGAACTCAGGGTACAAACCCCTCACCCCTCCACACACCTGCCCAGCTGCATGCAAAGGCTGGCTGTGTCTCACTGGCTACTACACACCTGACACTCTACACTGGTCCCTGTGATTCTTGTAAATCCCTTAAAGCTCGGAATGTAAAGTCTGAAGGCACTCACGCTACTCCCGCAGAGGACATACTTATATTTAAGCACTGGGCATATGCTCCTTATTTTAAGTAGGGTCTGATTTTTAGCAAGCATTCTAACTTTACAGCATGGAAAGACTGACTTGGCATTTTTTTTGGGTGTAGCAGCTGTTGGCAAAGATAGGGATTTGTTCTGCTTTTGGCATGGCTGCTCTGGACCACTGCCTGACATTGGAAACCAACCCCTGTGCACACATTCTTGTCGGGTGCTCTTCCCATAGAGATCCAGGCTTCTGCAATTCGGGGACAGGCTAATCAAAGCTCCTCTTGAGTCTAAATTTGTGATGGAATCTGACACACAGCCACGGTTAACTGTTTTTCTGTCAGTGGCTGGGATTTGGCCAATTTGGTCTCACTCCAGCCCCTTGCCAGCATCACTTGCAGTCTCTGGGCACAAAATGTTCATATTTGGTCATCTAGTGGGGACCTTGAGTAGAAATGGGAAAAACAAGGGGGACCCCCTCTCTCTGGGCCCAGGGAGGTGTTAATGTTGTTAAAATTATCAGTTACAAAATTTGTCAATGTTAAGTTTGTATTTTAAGTACACCTGTGATGTTCATTTTCCTGTAAATAAGGAAAAATGTTGGGACAGAGCAATTTCAATCTGACTCCCTAGTTAGCAGCTGATTGACTCTTCCTTGCTGTTCTGCCTGCCTTAAGCAAAAGAATTATTAGCCTAGCAGTCAGTTGGTTGTCCTTAAGCCAGGATCAGTCACATTCTACACAGCTTAAGGCAGGGATGTTTGAAACAGTTACCTGCAGACTTTTTGTTGTGGTAAGCCTGGGTGAACTCTAGACGATCCTGAAACCATGTCCATCTTAGCCATGCATGGAATAGTTCCCCTGGTAGTCTAGGAAAGGTATTGTGTGGATTGGTGCTACGAGGCAAGGCAATGGTTGGTCCAAACAAATGGCTGTGATTCGTTCAGAGCAAATGTCTGTTAGTGGGTCAAACAAATGGGGTGATTGCTCCAAACACCCCTTGAGCTGTTTGAGGAGACTGCTCAGAGAGACAACAGAAGAGGGCAGCACTGGTGAGGTGACAGAGTAAGTGAAGTGGCAGCAGGCATTGGGTAGCAGGCAGCAGGCAGTGGGGCAGGCTGAATAGTTGGCAGGACAAGCTGTGTAATAAGACAGTGATTGCTTGCACTCTGGCTTCCCAAGTAGCCCTCATGCATCTTCCAGCCTAGGAGGCACACGATGAAAGTCACAACCAAAGAAGACATAGATGACAGAGGTGACAGTTACAGGTGACAGATGGAAATATAAACAGTCTCAACAGCTCCACAGATAGAACCAGACAGAAGAAATTGAATGGGGTTTAATTTTACTTGGTATATACTGAACATAGAGTGTTACCCGTTTGTTGAGATTCTGGAAATGATTCACTGCTGGGGATCTGACTTAAGTGACATTACTTACTTGAGGAATTTAGAATATCATGGCACTGTGGGGAGGTGGTTAAGGTGGGAGGTACAGCCCAGATTGAAGGGGACACTGAGGGAGGGTCTAGAGCTTTATAGTGCCCTGGTCCTCTCCTGTATTCCCTATCTCTGTGGCCTGACTGGTTTGACATGAACTTCTCTGCTATGCCCCAATTTCCCCACTGTGAAGGGCAGACACCCCTCCAAAACAAGAACAACATAAACCCTTCTGTGAGGTACCTGTCCCAGTCACGAACAAGTAACTAATAAATACAAACCATTTGACAACTAATGCTGCATAGACTGGTATTTTTTCATGTGTGTATGTGGTATGGATGAGTGAAAAGTATGTATGCATACATGTGTGCACTCATGTATGCAGGTGCCGTTACAAGTGTGTATATGTGTGCTGTGCTGGTTAATTTTACGTCAACTTTACACAAACCTAAGCATATCTGAGAAGAAAGACTCTTAATTGAGAAAATGCCCTGCTAGATGAGCTTGGGGTGACTTTTCTTGGTTGATGTAGAAGAACCAAGCTCACTGTGGGTAGGACCACCCCTGGACAAGTGTTTCTGGGTGCTATAAGCAGGCTGAGTAAACCATAGGGAGCAAGCCAGTAAGCAGCACTTTTTCATGGCTTCTGCATCAGTTCCTGCCTTCAGGTTCCTGCTGTGAGTTCCTGCCCTGACTTCCCTTGGTGATGGACTGTAAAGTTACAAGTTGAAATAAACCCATTATTCTCTAAGTGTCTTTTGGCCATGTTGTTTTATCACAGCAACAGAAACCTTAACTAAAATGTGTGGAGGCCTGAAGGCAATATGAGTGCTTCCCTCAATAGCCCTTCAGTCTATTGAGGAAGGTCTCTTGTTGAACCTGAAGTATCAATTCCAGTTTGTCTAGCTGGCCAGACTGCTCAGAGGAACCTGTTTCTGCCTCCCCAGTGCAGAATTGCAGGAGACCACCATGCATGCTTGCTTGCTTGCTTTGACATGGCATCTAGAGCTCTGAATTCTTGTTCTCATGCTTCCACAGTAGGTGCTTTATCCACTGTGCCATTTTCTCTGTGCTGGACAGATGCTTTTGGTCTACACTACTGGTCTACACTCCCTGGAAAGTTGGGATGATGCTGGGAGAAACAGTAGGCAACTCTCAAAAGCTATGGCTATGGTTTTTGATGGCTACTCTTGGCTGTCAGATGTCAGCCAACGTTTATTTATTGTGAGTCCATCTAATATATCACATATACTAATTCTATCACTTCTGCTTCTTTAGAGAACTCTAACACACTGCCCTCAGCCAGATATATTTCAGGACACGGCCATCAAAGAAATGTTACTTTGATCAACTGGTTTGCTTTCTATAAGATGTTTACATGTCATTCTAGGTTAAATGAAAAGCAACGAGGGCACAGATTTGGGGCTTGTTTTGTTTTAAAGGGTACAAATGCAATTGTGTTTCCCTGTTACTTTAGCACACAGTTATGTGCTAGATAAGTTTTTCTACATTGACAGCATGGAGGAAACAGTGGAAGTTCCAAGACTGTAATGGAGGCGGTCATTCTTATCGTCCTGAGATGTCACAGCCCAATGCTTCACTTACAGGTCTGTGGTGGTCCTAGTGTGAGCATGCCTACTGCATTTTGTGTGTTTTGATTCATAAAGTTTACTGCAAAGGCATATGTTGTGCACACATGGTTTTTCATGCTTCATTTGTTTTTAAGACTTTATTAATTATTATTATTGTAGAACACACATGTAGAAGCTCATACAGAGGGACCACACATGTGGCACACCATTCATATGGAGGACAACTGTGGAGTTGGTTTCCTCTTCCACCTTTACATGGGTTCTGGGGATCCAACTCAGGATGTCAGACTTGAATGGCAAGCGCCTTTACCCAGTAAGCCATCTTGTCCACCTTTGCATCTGATGGTTGGCCCACATCACCCAGTTCTGTGTAAGTACATCTCATGATGCCCACATAACAAGAGCATCACTTGGCAATGCTGTCCTCAGACCATATTACTGTCATTAAGCAGCACATGATATAATCATACTGAAGATGACTTTTTTTTTTTAACCTCAGATTAAAAAAAAAAAAATTCTTGTGCCAACTCAACTATTAGTTAAAACACTGGAAGTATTGCATGCTCAGAACCAAACCCTCTGAAGTTGACATGAAGGTACTGCAGATAGATTCACATCAAAAGGTAACTTGATAAGTGAGCTTCACAGTTTACAAAACAAGGAACAACCTGCTCTTTGAAATCTTCAGAACGCTGAGTAGTAGTTCAGAGACTCACAACACACTGACGTGTTCTAGAAAATTCTTAGGACTCACCAGAGATGTGCGTGCCACGGCTTCCACCACTGCATCAAACACCTTCTGGGGCAGGCGCAGGAGCGTGGTGCCACTGTCCACAATGGCCTTGTCTGCGTTATACTGAAACGGGAAAGGGAGAAGACACTGAGCAGTGATGGGTTCCCTATCTATATACCATGACCCCATTTCTATCACGAAGTCACAGTGGCTCAGTGGTGACTAAGTCATGTTATACTCCAGACCTCAGCCATCAAGAGGCATCCATGCAAGTGTTTTCACTTCATAGATAAGGAAACTGGGGCACAAGAGAAGGACAGGACCACAACTCCTAGCTCCCAGGAAGAACATTTTATGTTATTGGAGGTGCCCAAGTTGCTCTTCCCTCGTGCTGGGAAGAGAGATGGCCCACTGGACTTTAGAAATTAAAATGACCCTTTTAACAGTGACTTCAACAAACTGTTCAAAATCTACTTTTCTATTATATTATCAATAGAAGGAGAAGGATAACTCTTAACCACCCCCATTTGCCTTTGGGAAGGAAATTTAATAACAATACACATATAATACATGATGTGTACTCCATTTCATTTGATACACGTCTGGGGTCTTCAGTGATAACTAAGGGCCTCCGGCACTGCAGATTTGTGGATTTGGACCCAACTCTATAGAACTACAGTAGACCAATACTAGACTAACATTGATAAGAGGTGTTTGTGATCATGAGAATTCAGGGCAGTGTGGAGATGTGTGAGAGTCAACAAGAGAGGAAGTGCTACAGGATGCTTTACAGTCACTGGCTGCTAAGCTTCAGAAGCCACCTAAAACTGGCTCACAGGACAACTTACTCAAGTTGACATAGTTCTAATGCCTGAATACAAAAGAGGCCAAACACAGTGTGAGACTGTGTATGTGCAGTGTAACAGCTGTGTGTAGACCTGCCTAGTGACATTGTCAAGCTTATGCATCTTTAGGAGTCTTCTTTTAGTTAGAGTAGTGTGTGTGTGTGTGTGTGTGTGTGTGTGTGTGTGTGTGTGTCCGAGTTAAAGAGGATAAATCTGATGACAGTTAATTTCCTCTATCTTGATAAAGGTTCTATTTTAATAAATTGAGGGACCATCTGGCTAAGATGACTGGGGAAGATGAAAATGAAGCTAGACACTGTCATCCATACTCACCATCTTATTTTTCATCACTAATTTTTCCAGGAGGTTGGGAGGAGGGTGGTGTGTGTGTGTGTGTGTGTGTGTGTGTGTGTGTGTGCGCGTGCAAGCATGCACTCTTGTGCATATGTGTAATTTACTGATTTGAACTCATCATAGATAAAGGATCTATGTTTTCCTGTAAGGATCTTCTGAGTTACTCTGTACTGGTAAAATGTTGAAGCTTCTCTAGCACTTACAGGCAGAATCCAACAAGAATTAAGAAAACTCACCTCTCTGCAGTCCAGGTTGAGGCTCTGGCCTCCAATTTCCAATTTCAGGATCTCTATTTGATAGTACCATTCCTCTTTAATCGGGGTATACCAGATATCTCCTTTATACAAACTTGGTTCAATCCCACCAAGGACCTGGGGGGGAAAAACAGTTACAGATGTTAGAGGTAAAATCTATGTGACTACATCAATAGCATCCATAAAGAAGCATTTACTCAGGGAAACACATCACCCAAAGAAGTACCTTTACTTTATTCTGATGTTCTACAGCAAATATTGATGCTTGAAAATTCCCCATTTATGGAAGATGTGTGTGTGTGTGTGTGTGTGTGTGTGTATTTGTAATCATGTCCCACAATACTTTACCATAGTCTGACAAAGATACTCCATTGGTATTCCAAGCATACAGCTCCAGCTTTATGATACTGGAAGTTCCCTCAAACAAATGTAGTAAAATAGTAAACCCATCTGACTGGCATCGATTTACTGCCTCAAAAGTCAGAGATGAGGGGAAACAGACCACAAGATTTCCTAACCAAGACATTGTTTTGCAAAAATAACCTTACTTCACTATTCTAGGCCATCCTGTTTCTTAGGAAGGAGACAACAAATGTGCTTGGGGCAGGTGAACTATTTATTAGTCAAAGGCAATGACCAGTACTGATCCTGCTGCAGGGCAAACAGGGACTGGAGACACCTCTCAAAGAGGTGTCTTCTGTACCCTGAGTTTCCCTGCAGGGAAGCTTGGCCTGCATTACCCCCATGAAGTAGATTGCCCCAATCCCATTTCATTCTAAACATTTTTTAATTAAGTGATATGTGGTGGTGGAACAAAGAAAAGGGAGTGAAGGAGGATGGAAGAAGGAAGAGACATGGTGGTCTTGTCTCTGATCAAGTATATGAAATCATAGGTGTGTATGCCTTGCCCAGAGGAGAGTTACCTGCTGTACCTCCCCATTGTCCCCTACTTGCTGGCAAATCTTCCCACTGAAAGCCAGCTGCTCTGTATACTCTCAAAAAGCAATAAGACAATTGGGGTGGGATTTGGAGAAACAATGAGAATCGTACTTCTAGATGGCAGGACCATTATCTATCTTTTAAAGGTTGTAAGACAAGTTCATTGAATTATCCTTAAATTCTGTCATGGTTGCCTAATATTTAGTAACAGTTAAGCATTTCCTATGTGGGATCTGAACAGGACCTATATTAGATTGTGTTTCTAACAGTTCTAATTTGCTTTTAATAAAACAAAAAACCCCAACAATTTGTGATTTTTCATCCCTTTAAGACTGAAAGATACCCACAAGACTACCTCCGTTGGTACCAGATCCAGCTACTGGCAATCCAGCCCCACACATCTGCATGGAGAAAATGTCCGGAATCTTTGCTTGGGCCACTAGGGAATCAAAAAAGGTCTCCAGAGAGCTTGATGGCTGCAGAAGGGTGGGAAAGAGAGTTACTGCTGTGACCATTGTGAAGACAAGGGTGACCTGGTGTAGTCAGCATCCCTCTCCTTTGGGATTCTCGGTCTTTTTACTACTTAAAGAATCTTTATGGTTAATCAACACACATGCTTGAAACCAGCTGTGATCACTCAGGAGTCTCTCATCTTGCTTCCTCCTGTCTGACATTTGAGGTACTGCCACAAAAGTATGATGTCTCCGGGAGCTATTAGGATGCTTCAAGCTGTTTATCACTATTTCAGGAGAGGACGTATGTGAATCTGTGGTAGTGGGCTACTGACCTGGGCTCAGATATTTGGAGTAAGAGGAAGGAGTTACTCTAGAATTCCTACCTATCTCTTTCCACCACAGCCACCCAACATACAAATAACCTTTGACATTCAAGGACAATACATCCATATCCCAGCCCCTGGTACTCCAGCAATCATGAATGAGCTTCAACAGCCAGGTCATTCTCTACTGCAGGACTGCAGACCTTCTTTGCCCTGCACCTCTCCTGCACAGAGCTACATGTCTGGAAGACATCTCTATTTTGAAGAGTCAAGAGGTGCTCTGTAAACAGCTTTGGGCTAGGATAGGCTAGCACTGCAGGTACCATGAAGTACAGGCTTGAGTTTATACTAGGGCTTTCACAACTGGAAGATGCCAGGGATGGCTAATTTTCTGAGATGCCAGATTTTTTTTTTTTTAAATCTGAGACAGAGTTTCACTATGTTGTCTAGGTTGCCCTAGCAATCCTCTTACTTTGACCTTGAGAATATCTGGGGTTATAGGTATTCACTGCCATTCCCTGCTTGGGTTGTCAGTTTCTTCAGGCAAATGCAATGCTCAGCAGTAGGGAATGAAATCCTGCCCATAGCCACTCTGAAGGAAGGTTTGCTCACTAGGCATGAGAATTTGAAGCTCCATTTTGAATGAGAGAGGACCCTTCTCACTTGATCAGTCCGGTTCTCTGTGGTCACCTGCTCCTTCAGTCTCTGCTCCTATAATGCTACCATGGATTTTGTATCATCTCTCCATGTTATCTCTGCAGAGAGGCGGTGTATCTTGGTGGACTAAAAGACAAAGTCCACTGGTGGGTGGGTGGGATCTGGTGGGGACTCATCTTGGTCCCCTTTTCTGTAGACAGCAGAGAATACATGCTTGTTTCATGTCTGACCAATCCTGGAACTGGTCCTGACTAGTTCTTTGTTCCTTTCTCTGGCAAATATGATCACAGTTGCCTGACAGTTCTGGAGTTTAAGAGGCTCAAGGTCTTTTTGTCTGAAGAGCCTGACACATGCATATTTCAGACATGGTCTTAACCTATGAGCTATTTTCCCTTTAGTTCTGGGCCTCAGAATCTAAAGTTGTTCAGAACCAACCCCAAAGGACCCAGATCCAAGAAAGTGTGCAGAGTGGCCTAACACCTGTAGCATAAGATGTCCCTGGTGGTTATGATGCATAGGCTACCTGGAACCTACCAGGAGCACCCATACTAGGTCTATTATCCAGTCCTTGGCCAGCCACACCATTTCAGAGATAAGACACCTAACTTAGGCCATTCAACTGGTCCTTACAGATGCAGTTCAGAAGCTAGCTGTCAGTAATGTTGGGATTTCATGGATGAAATGATTAAAAGGTCATGTGAAAGGTCTAGATGCCTCCCAAGAAATCCCAAAGTTCTGTTCTCATGAAGCCTTTACAGATTATTAATTAAATTTAATTTGGAATTATTCTTCAGAATAATTAGCATTAAAAACATCTCATCCTTTATTTCCAACCACTGAAAGATATGATTTGCCCAAAGTCATACTGTTAACAGAAGGGACTTTGGAATCCAGGATCCATGCTAGTCTTTATGAAGTCTGCCCACAGTGCCAAGTACAAAGGCACTCTTGAAACAGTCCTGGATCTGCAATAGGGTGAGAGTGGCCTGGGGCTCATGTTTCAACTGATGCTAAACCTCTCATTGAAGCAACCACATGTGTAAATGGGACACAAGGGCCTCACAGGATCTGCTTCACATGAACATGAGCTGAGTGAATGGCTATCTTGTGATGTCCTCTGCCTGAGACCTGACAGGAACTTGGTTACCCTTGTTCTTTCTCCAGGAGAAGCCAAGGGTCCACCCACACACCCCACTGTTAACAGACTGGAGCTGAGCACATGTTCCACAGGGTGGGTGAACAAACATTTCTGGATTATCCTGGGCCAGACAGGTCTACTGCTCATGTGACTACCTTCTTTGCTGTACTGAGCTAGGGAGCAAAGTGCAGGGCTGAGCCAAGGAGTGGCGCTCAGTGGCAGGGCCAGGGCAGGCAACTCCTGCTTTTTTCAAGTGCACACATACCTGTCTATCTCTCAAAGCCTAGGCTTCTACAGATCCACCTGTCTCTGGCAACTGCTCTGGATAGAAACCCCCTGCTCACCCTCTTTTAGCACCCCATTATTTCTTTGTATTGACTCAAGTACAAGTATTGGAGATGACCCAATCCTGTCTTGCCTCATCTTGGGAAGGCACTGATTTTGTGAGCACAATATTCCAACATTTCTCCCTGGCTATTTCTGTAGGGGATGGCTATCCTCAGGGCATCTGATCATATACCAGTTGCTGGTTTCTCCCCAGAGGTCCCTTGGGGTGACAGGGCAGCAGTTGGTGTTTTCAGTTGGTGGCTTAGTGTCATCCATAGGTGTCACCTTCATATGATCCTAAGAGTTTAATTACATGTATGTTTCCCTTTAATGCCACCTTCATCAATGCTTATAAGCAAATCCCACAATCTACAGGACTCATAATTCTGCTAACATTAAAAAACAACAACAACGAAAACCAACAAAAACTGAGCTGGATATATGGCTCAGTTGATAAAGGGCTTGATATATAAGCATGAGTGTGAAGACTTGAAGCTGATTCCCCAGACACAGCAATATAGACTTGTAATCCCAACACTGAGAAAGTAGGGATAGAAGGTTCTCTGGGGTTTGATGGCTAGTCAGTCTAACTGAATTGGCAAGTTGCTAGTTCACTAAAAGACAGTCTCAAAAAAATAAGGTAAAGAGTGTCTGAGAAAATCACCTGATGCCAAGCTCTGGTTGGAAATGCATTGTGTGATACTTATAACCACCCAACACCTACAGAGAGAGAGAGAGATTGAGAGAGAGAGAGAGAGAGAGAGAGAGAGAGAGAGAGAGAGAAGAGAAGAAGAGGAGAAGGAGGAGTAAGAGGAGCAGAAGGGAGGGAAGGAGGGAGGAAGGGAGGGAAGGAGGGAGGAAGGGAGGGAAGGAGGGAGGGAGGGAGGGAGGGAGGGAGAGAGAGAGAGAGAGAGAGAGAGAGAGAGAGAGAGCGCTAACATTTTATCTTAAAGGAAATTACCCTAAGCTACTAACATGCCTGGAAACTTCATTGTGTGAACACTTGTCTCTATGAGCTTTGTAATTTTTAGCAGTTACCACATAGGACAACCCAGGACCCCTGCGTTGGTCCCTTTAATGACTGTTTTTCACAGCTTCAGCACTTCATCTGATTAACTTAAACAGAAAGACCTGCCTTACCTTGGCCAAAGCAGCATAAGCAAGTCCAAGGATTCCATTCCATTTAATCCCAGGCAAAAAGAAATTCTCAGACTCGAAAATAGTGGCAATATTGACCAAGAAAGAGCTGTTGAAGCCTTTTGGGATCGTGACAAAGTCCTCACCAACAAAGCCAGTCCAGCTTCCCTGCGTGTACTTCACAGTGACATCAAAGCCCTTGGGGCGGTATGTGCTGGAGCTGCAGAAGAAAAGTCAGTGATATTCAGTCTACAAGGCTATGCTGTTTGAACCACAACCGAGACACAGATGATCACCACGGTTTTCAGTCCTATACAGTCTATAGGTAGTAATATTTAGTAGAAAGTGGTGTCCATGTTGACCAAGGCACCTTTCTCTACAGACATAAGCATGGGCAATTTGGGAACTGTTACCATGCCACATGGAAGAGATGCCATGATGCTGGCATGTAACCATGTAGTTGAATTCTTCCCCCATGCTTAAGTCAAACTATCATAGGTGTCATCCTGAGCCAGGTGCTTCACTTAACTACATCATTTTCTGGACAGCACATCTGGGCACACACTGGACCACCTGGCTTTACAGCGTTACTGGGTTTGAGCTCTGCACAGAAAGGAACTGTGCAATTACAACAGGAGGTCCCAAGAGCTTGTCTTAGTATGGGATTGAGATTCATACAACCCAAGTGAAGTGACAAAGACCAAGCCCAGGCCTTTCTAATTGTATCCCCTAATCTCATAGTCTTCCCTGATATCACAAATGTAATCCCGCTATCAAAGCACAGTTGACAAAGCTGATGGGGAAGAGCACTGTGGTGTGACCTGGAACCTTGCAGGTGTGTAGCACTGAGGGTAAGGGGCACTGAGACAGGGTCACAGAAGCACAAGCAGTCAATGGAGAGGTAGATGGGAGTCTTCCTTCTCCAGATTACACTGTGAGGAGAGACAGCATGCATATGAGGACATAAGATATCAGACTACAGTGAATGAATCAGAGCAACTGGGGAATTCAGCAGAGTAAGGGTGAGCATGTAACTTGATGGTAGAGAAGATCTCTGATAAGTGGCCACATGTTGGAAACCTTAGTAGAGACGACAGACTGTAAGGCTGTCTGGGAGAGGACACCCTATGTCAGGCTGTGGAGTCGCTAACCATGCAAGGTCATTCTTACACTGTATTAGTCTGAAATTTCTATGGAATATGGGAAGGGACCCAAGGAAGACAGTGGTCTTTTAAAGCAGATTACTGGAAAAAAAAAAAAAAACAAAAAACAAAAAACAGCTAAACAAACCCCAATTCCTAAAGGATTGTCAAATCAACGAGTATTTCCCAAGACTCTATTTGCCTACTATCTTAGTCCACTGAGTTTTAATATTAATTCTGCAACAGAAACTCAAGATATGTCTCTGTTTTCTGCAAAATTCCTTTTATAAACAAGAAAAGAATGTAATGAAAGAGACATGAAATGAACACTGTGTGAGTAAGGCAGTAAATGTTCACTGTTGATCAGAACAAGGTCGGAATCAGTTAGGAGACATAACTCCACCTGTGAGGGTTTTCCTAAAGGGGTGTGACTGAGGCTGACAAACTCACTCCAGATGTGGGTGTCACCATCACATGGGCTGGGGTCCCAGAGAATAAAAAGGAATAAGGGAGAAGACATGAATACCAGCATTCATTTCTCTCTGCTTCCTGCCCACAGTTGCTGCCTCAATGTTCCAGCTGCTCTGGCTTCTCTGCCCTGGTGTGTGATGGTGAGTGTGAGCTGTCACCATGGGAGATGGCCCTCTCAGTTTGCTTGAGGTAGATTATCTTGATTCAGTTAACTGAGGTGTGAAGACCTGCCCACTGTGGGTGGAACCCATCCTTAAACAGGAAGGGATGGTTTCTTGGATCACGTGGATTAAGAAGGTGAACTAAAGAGCAGGAAGCAAACACATTTTGTTCTCGTCTTGACTGAGCATAGGATGTCATCAGCAACTTCAACATCCTGCTGCCCAGACTTCTCCACCGTGGTTATGAGCTAAAGCAAATCTGTTCTCCCTTAAATTGCTTCTGTCTACAGATCTTGTCACAGCAAAGGAAAAGACACTAAAACAGACTATAGCCTCACACTATGAAACAAAATAAACCTTCCTTCTTTTTTTATTTTTTAAAAAAAAAATCATAATTGACTTTTTATTTAAAAAAAAAAGTCCATAGGGAGTGATCTCCAACACATTCATTTAATAAATGTACTATCATATCAAACATTTTATGTTATTTAATTCAGTGAAGAGCTATCCCTACCTCCCCTTTTTTTCTTTTAAGGTATAAATTCCAACTGGATGGGGCATATGCCCTTAAAATAGAAAGTTTCCACCATATATTCAAATGTTAAAAATAAGATTTTTGTTAAGTTTATTGTTTTATGGGTGGGCAAGATGCTACTAGCACATTTTAGGAAAATAAACTTTATTAAAAACTCTGAGGTTATTTTTGTTTAAGACTTTCAAGATAATTCACAGAAAATAGATACATTTATTCAAGTACAGACTGAAGGGCTGGCCATGTAGCTATGGACATTCAAAGCCATAGCAGCTCTTTAAAAACTCAAAACAAAACAACAACAACAACAAAAGAAAAGAAAACCCAACACAGTGGTATTGCTTGGCGCATAACTGAAATGAATAAAACTGGAAGACCAGAGTTGCTATTCTATGTCCTGTCAGGATCTTAAAAAAGTCACACACTTGGCTTAGTAGTCCATTTGGTCTTAAAATATTCATATGTGTGAGAAACGTAAAGAAAAGACATCTGTACATGATCATGAAAAGAAAGCTATCCATTTTTTCTTTTGAAACTGCACTGCTATTTAAAATACTTTTGCAGTCAGAACCTCCTTTGCAGCTGGAACAGTTTTCAAGGTATACGTGGCAACCGGGAAACACCTCTGGTATTAACGAAGTAAAAATGATGGTGGTAAAAGACCAAGGTGAAGCCACTATACCAGCCTTTGAGCTGCACGGCCATCTTCACCCACATCTTCTCCTCTCATGTCTTCAACCCACTATCCACAAGATACTCTTTCCAAGTTCCAGGTTATTTTAATTTCCTCATCATTGTTAACTTGGATATTGTTGGGAGCCTGTCTGAATATTGATGGCCTTCCTGCCTGAACAGAAACCATCCAGCTTGGTGTAAATCAACGGAAGTATGGCTCCATTACCATGACAGACTGACCAAAGGAAGTATGTGTCTACAGATACATTGCTGGGGAGAACTACAGCTTGCAAGAATGTGTGTACCTAGTGCGACCGGCTGCTCCTGAGGCTTTCTCACACCCGCTACTGTCAGGCATTCGTCATGGCAACGAGAAGAGTCATACAACCCTCTTGAGGGTGAGCAGACATGAAAAGAAAAGAAAAATGGGAGTAGACAGGCAGGCTGAGACCCGGGTCAAACCCTGGTAAATGTCCATGTGATGTTCACTCTAAGGCCTTTGGGACTTGAGATTTTGAGGACGGATCAAAGAGCAAGTTGAGTACTGCTGTAAGCTTGGATGTTCCAGGCACACAGGGGGGAACAAACACATCCATGGCGAGAGCCAATAAACAAATGCTCACATCTTAATTCCTTTGATAAACAGGTCAAGTTCAGAAATGCTTGCAGAAGGACTTGGCACAGGGGTCAACACATCTTTTCTATGAAGGAATGTTCTAGTATTTGCTTGCCTTATAATCTTTGTTGTAGGTACAGAGCTGTGGTGCTGTATCAAGGGAACAGCCATACACCATACACAAGCACACATACACACACACACACACACACACACACACACACACACACTATATATATATATATATATATATATATATATATATATATATATATATACATATACATACACATAATATATATATATTCAGCAGCCAGTCACTATCTACATCCGTGGACTCCATAAATTAAGTAGCAGATGAGCTATCTTCCCCCCATCAGTTTTCTCAAGCTGGGCTTTGAAAGATGTTTTATTTTCATCCCATTGAGCCTTCCTTCAGCATGTTCCTTAGAATAAGAACCTGAGTGGCCTCATATCCACACTTGTTTCTTGGTGTCCTGCTACTGCAGCTGTCTTACAGGAATACTCCTGGATAATTCGAAGCCACTTGTAGAGAACAGAAAGGCAGTAGGAATTACAGTACCAGGGCTCACATACATGTTCACTCACTTACTAGCTGTATCATTCAGGACCAAACTATCAAACTCTGGGCTTCAGTTCCCCAATATTCTGGGATAAGCCATGACCATACCTCTGGAGACTTCCTATGTAAACTAGAAAGGTTAATATGTGACAGATTTGGAGCAAAATCCTGGCTACCAATCAGTTTGCAACAAAACAGCTACAATTAGTATAATTATCAAAGGGCTTCCTAGCTTTCTCCAATTTATAAGCTATTACTAGAAAACTCAGGGTTGTTCTAGAAAATGGGATGATACCACTGAGTACACTAAACTTAAAATCTGACTGCCTCCTGAAAGGGGGCAATTATTCTTGGTATGGAAAGGTGTTGTTTCATGTCTCTGGGCAACAGACTTCTAAATGGTTCAGTGCTGTGACCTGGACCAGCACTGTCCAGCAGAAACCTGCTCTGAAGACAGGCTGATGTATGTGTATGTCATCCATTATGGAAGTCACATGAGGCTACTGAAATGTGATGGTACCAGAACTTTTATTTCACTTCATTTAGCATTAATTGACTTAAACAGCTCCACATGATCAGTGGCTACCCCTGTAGTAAACATTTTCTGAGAGAATGTGGGAAAATTGTAATTGTAAGCTCGCCCTCTTTGGGGCTCCTTTACTGGATCTGAAACAGTTAAGTGGAGCCTGGGCAGCCCTGCAGGTTATTAGCACTTTACAGTGATCATTTGCTAACACCTTACTTTTCCGACACTGAGTTTCAGCTCTCACTTGCTTTTCGTATTGTCAGGAGAAAACCTTGGATGGGCTTCTCACTTGCAAGGCCTCCATTCCAGATGCTCAGATGTGCCAAACAGTCAGAGATGTGGGTGGTCAGAAATGAGTCTGCTCACAGCAATAAAAACATTTTGAACAAGATTTGGAAGACATTCTGCCTCTGATCAGAGAGTTCAGGGAAAGTAGAATTAAAGAGAGAGAGAGAGAGATCAGCTGAAGCCAAGAACAGAACCTTTGGGCCATCTTATTTTAAGAGAAAGCCATCATTGTTTCCAGAGAACATGGAAGAGGCAGAGTTGCTGGTGAGTCCTTGTGTCAGCTCTGCTTTGGTTTTCCCAAGCCACTTCCAAGCCCAGGGAATGTTGAGGCCTCCAAAGGACTCTTCACAAGACTTTTGTATAGAGTGCAAGGTTTGGCATTTACCAGTGAGCTTGGTGATTTGGTCCTTGTGACTTGTCAATGATTTTAGTTCAGAAGTCGTCAGATCTGAATGAATGGAGCCTTGGGCCTGACCCGATTGTTCAAGCTCTCAGGCTCCAAAAATATCCAGCCCCTGATGGACAGGTCAACCACAGTCTTGAAAAATTACCTGAGCAATCAAGAGAAAGACCTGTTCCTACTGTATGATAAGGCATCTGTGTGTCCCTTAGCTTCCTTAAAGACATCACCAGGTGGCTCTTTGGTTCCCTAATACCATAGTCATCATGCAGAAAAAGAATTGGTTCATTGTTTCAACATCTCTGTGGGTTTAAATCCAGATGGAGCGCAGAAGCAAGACAACATTAATAGACAAGCATGCACAGGCTCCTGAATGACAGGGGGTTAAGTGAGGTACATATTGGACCTTTCACCTATATAGTTGGCTGGAGGCCATTTTATTGTCTGAAAAGAAAATGTATTTGAAAAATATGCAGCCCTTTCCCTTTTGCTGCATAGTTATACACTGTGGCATTCAACAGCTGCAAAGAGGGCTCATGACGGTGAGAAGCCACACAAATGACTCATAGTGGCCCATCGTCTTCTATAAATCAAAGAGATCTTTTCAGAGAATTCTGAGCCCAATCGCCAATTACTGCACAATGCTTCAGGAAGTACAAAACCTGAACATAGGAAGGCTGAGGGTTTACATCAGAGGCTGCCAAGCCCAACCAGGAGCCTTATTATAACAAAGAAATTTGAGGGCCAACTCAATACTCAAACATCCCAGGGCGGGGCCCACATTTCCACAAAGGCACCTTTGTCAGAGATTCAGAAGGAAAGACACTGTTTTCTGGCTTCTATCAGATTCAGTGGTTGAAAAACCTCACAATGGCCAACATCAGCAAAAGTACCAGACAAATGATAATTTATATGGAGAGCACATATTCTTTATAATAATTATGTCTCTGCTGACTCTAAGTGCAAACAAGTTCCCTCTCCCAGACTTTAACCCGGAGAAGGCAGTAATGGCAGAGACAGAGCACAGAGGGAAGCCTTATGTTTTCTAGACCTGGGTGGGTTCTGCTCTTTCTCTTTTTATTTACTTAAAAGTCAGGGAAATAGATCTGAGGTGGCAAAGCTGAGGGGGTGTCTATGCCCTTTTGTGGGCTTAACAGGAAGGAAGGATGACCGGTCACAGCGGCAGTGGAAAGCCCAGAAAGTTCATATTGACTCAGATGAAGGCAGGTCTGAGAAGCCCTGTTTACTGCACAGAAAAAAGGGGAATTTCTGCCCACCTCCCACACACCTGGCTAGAGGCACAAAGTTTGCCTGAAGGAGGAAAGAAAAAAAAAACATGTCTTGCTGGAGCCTGAGTGAGAACCAAAGCTCACTGACACAACACACACAGCGAGGGTCTGTGAGAAAGCTGTCAGGGCTGTCCACAGCCGACCAATTAACACAGAGTGACAGAGCACACAGCATCAGCAATGGTGACTTTTCTTTACCCTAGCATGTTTCAACAGCTGCAAGCATGGTCTTGTCAAAAGATCCCTGGGTGCACTTTGGCCCTGATGGAGCTGAAAATGAAGCTGCCACGGGGCTGCAGGTGGTTGCCTTGTGGTAGGACTTGGGCTTTGCAGTGCACCGAAAGCACCTGTGTTCACATCAACCTAATTTACGCCAGCTCCAGTTCTACTGTTCCCCTTCTTCTGGATCTTATGCCAACAGGTCTGTGATAAGGAATGGAATTCTACACTGCTGGGGTGGTGGGCTGTATATCTGCTCCAGATCTGTGAACTGGGACTTCTTGGTCTGCAAGGCAATGGGCCTTGGAAGGGAAGGCGCTGCTCTGTTTTGGGCTGCTGACAGGTCAGTGTCAGGAATGGTGTAATCCTGGAAGAGGCAGGGTATCCCTTAAAACCCAGAATCACCTGCCTGCTACAGGGCTTCCTCAAGTTCCATGGCATGAGTGTGGGTGGAAAGCTACTTGTTTATCTGAGCCTGGGGACCTCCGGGCAGACTTAGCATGCATTGGAACATTAACTGATATGTAAATGGAAGGCACATGATGCTTTATTTTTAAGCTCATGAGGATTGTTCTTCATTTTGGAAAATCCCATCAACCACCCAAAGTAACCTGGTAACCAGTCTAAGCCAGTTGCCCAAATGGTCTCTGCAGAGTCTGTGTCCCATTGAGCCCACACCCACACACTTGTGTGCAGCATGCAGCATCCTCCACATGTCTCTCATTGGCACGCTCATATGATGTACTGAGTATCTTACTCATACCACCTCAGTCCCGACCCTCATCCAGGCATATTGGTGTAGATTTTCCCCAATATTTGAGACCAGAAGTATTTCAGATTCAGGTTTTCTGGAGTGTTTGCACATACAAACTGAGATACCTGGGAAAGGGGACCCACATCTAGTTGAAAACTTCATTTGTGTCCTGCATATCTTACACAAATGGCCTTAAGGTCACTGTACATAGTATTTTTGGTACATTTGTGTTATGACTGACCTGTGCTCGGTAGTGGAACTCGACACTTGCAGGATCTTGTGGTTGCTCAAAGTGTTTCAGGTTTGAGGGCATGCAATGTTTTTTTGGATCAGATAGGCGATACCTGCATTATCTCAAACTCATAAGAATTATGTATGTATGGGGTGGTTAAACGGCCTTTGATCTCCTTACAAGGCATTTGTACAAGACTAAGGTCTGGAAGCTGGAATTCAGGAAGACTCCTTGTTCCTTCACTTCCTGGGTTACAGGGTTAAACAGGAATGATCTGGAGCAACGATGTCCAGCAGTCTAGAGGCTGTGATGGGAGGGGGGTGGGGGATGTATAGAGACAGATGCCAAGGTGAACCACCAGTGTGACCAGGACAAGGCAGCAAAAGCACCAAAACCCAACCTGTTGGCACATGAGCACACACACAGGAACTCCATCCGCTCCACACACATGCTGTACGGAAGCTCTGTGTTCCTGGAGGGAGGGGCCAGCACTAATATACTGAGACGCTATGAGATGCCACCTGGCACAGGCAGTCCCTGTCCTCTCTTCAGCTGTGAAAATAAGAGACCCTGGCATTCCTGGCACCTGAGTGGAGCCTGATATGTAGTGGGTGGGACACATGTGGGTGGGCTTCCTCTCCAACGACTTTCCACACTGTGAAGTGCAGCTTCTGTACAAAAACGGAATGTGTCACACTTGAAATTTCTTAAGGTGATTTCCCCAAGGCTATTAGCAGAACCTGATACAAATTCTCTGCAAGAAGATGTGCATGTGATGTGTGCATTCGTATACACACACACACACACACACACACACACAAACACACACATGTTCAGATACACAAACATGCACACGTGAATATAGCTCCTTCGAAATGAGACAGATGGGCTTCTGACTGTTTTGTTCCAGTATATTCTCAAAGATGCCAATCCCGGCCTCACTGCTAGGCCAGCCCCTGCAGCTGTGTGTAAGCCACTCACCTCTCTGAGTCAAAGTAGGTGTCTATGTAGGAGTGTGGGGCACCTGCCACAGCGAAGTTACTGCTTCCGGTGTCCACAAGAATCTGTACCTTTTGTTTTTTAAGGAGAAAAAAAATTGGAAAGCTTCAAATTATTTGTAGAAGTACCAAGCACAACAATTTATTTATTAGTAAAAAGCAAAATATCCATACTGATATCGGGAGAAATGTTAGAAAATGATGTATAAAGTCATATGGGAAACCTGACAGAGCCTCAGAAGACACTGCTACAAGAGCCAAGAGGGATTTGCCTCAGACTTGCAGATTTGCCTCAGATACCTCAGGAGCCTTCCAGACAGGTTTATTAAACAGGGGGTATTTCGAGTCACTAATACTCGATAACATGGCCAGTTCTTTAGTCACTTCTGGAATTCTGCACAGTTTCATCCTTGGCAAAAAATTTCTTGCTTTTCCAAATAGTTCTTGGAGAATCAAATCCACCATGGTGTCCTTTCCCCAGGAATTGGTTTTCTACTTCATCTCCCTGCTGAGTCTCTGAAGACATCCATCATAAGTGCATCCTTATTAAGAATGTATTTTCATTTCAACTGTATCTTGCCTGAATGTATTAAATGAACCACATATGTGCTGGTGCCTATGGAGTTCAGAAGAGGGTATCAGAACTCTTGGAACTGGAATTACAGATGTTTGTGGGCTGTTGTGTGGATGCTGGGAACTGAACCTGGGTCCTCTGCAAGAGCAACCATTGCTCTTAACCACTGAGCTTTGACTTCAGCAAACAGGTGTCTCTTTTTTAGCTTTATTAAAGTCTAATTTTGAGATATAATGAAAAGACAGGGGTGGTAGATATCTGCAATCCCAACAATACAGAGGTTAGAGAAGGAGGGTGCTGAGTTGGAGGCTAGCCTAGGCTGGGTACACAGTGAGACCCCATCTCTAACACAAGCTCAAATTGCCAGGCATCTGATGGTGAGTTTGGGCAAGTTCTATGCCCAAGTCAATGCATTCCTAAAACCTAGATTATACCTAAATATACCATTTGTTCTCTTTGCCCCTCTTTTCTGGGAGATACCAGTTTCTTCTGTCTCCTATCAGAACAGGTGAGTTTCCTCTGTTCTTGAACATTCTGGAACCATGTGGTTTTCTTCTATTTTTGCCCAGCTGCATTGAGACTCTTACATGCTGTGGAGAATCTGCTCTTTTCTTTCTACCACCAGGCTGCAATTCATTGCTTGTCTCTGCCTCTCTTGAGGGAAGCGGTGGTGCCTTATGATAGATAAGGCTGCCTGGACATTCCTGTCTTTTTGTGGATGTGTTTCTATTTCTCTTGGGAATGAAACCTGCTGGGTCAAAGGGTAGATGCCTTTTAAATAAAAAGAAATGGAGAAGTTCTCACACCTAGATGCGTGAGCTGTACCCCTATGGCAATGTGTTCCGGTCCACTAGGCTCATTTGCTCCATGCCCTCTTTGAAAGTTGGTGGCCCTATTTTCTTTTTCAGCCATTCTAGTGGGTGGAGAATGCTATCTAATTTGCAGTTCCTGGTGGCTAGTGGCACTAAGCTGTTGCCCTGTATGTTAATTGTCTGACCCATCTCTCCAGTAAACAATGGCTCCCCAGAGGGTGGAGTGTGCCATCCACCTAGCATCTAGCCTTAGTCCAAACATGAACTGTTTAGTAAATAAACACAGACTTTATAATCAAGTACAGAATAAGCAGTTAAAGTCTTCAGGCTTGAACATCCAGTTACACAAGCTACAGATAATGCTATTAGGCAGGCACGTTTTTAATCCAGGACCTCTAATCAACAATTAGAGCAACCTCAGCTTTGGTCAGGCCCACAGTTTTTTTATTTCTAACTTGGTTCAGTTTCCCTTTCTCCTCCTGACTCCAGGAGACCGCCCTTGCCCTTGCTAGGTTTTCCTCCATCTGGTGACACACACACTCTCTCTCTGGCACTCTTCCAAGTCTGCAGAAGTTTCTGCTGTGTCTTCTCTCAGGGAGCCTGTGGAGTTTTTGCTTGCTTGCACTGCGCTAATGATCCCCAGGCTTACCTACCCCTAGGCTTGGGCTTTACTTATCCTACATCTCTATCTGGATTTCTCCCCACCACAGGTGTTAGGTCTAAACTTCTGTCTCTATGAGTGTAACAATATTTAGAAATCAATCACAGTTCATCAAGTTAAGACGAAATCATTAGGTAGGGTCCTAATGCAGCCTGACTGGTATTCTCTGTGAGAGAAAACTCTCATAAAGCAGAGGCACAGGGGATGCCACATGACAGGAGAGGTAGCATCCAGGAAATAAATATAGGTAACCAGAAAGGAATGTGCCAGATCCACAGGATTTTGCCATCTAAGTTAACATAGTTCTGTAACATTTGCTCAGGCTAAATCTTCAGTGAGCTTTCTCTCCCTCCCCACAATGTCACATGGGTGGTACAAGGGGATCACGGTGGCCCATGTCATTGTCATTTCTTCCTAAGTGGTCTTCCCACCTTCTCCTTCAGTCTGCTCACAGATAGGGACTACCTAAGGCCTGTCAAGTCTTTCAATGTGCCAGAGTCTGAGCCACAGTCTGTGCGAATGCTAAGCTTATGCCATACCAGCCTTGCTGATCACCAGTTGACCTTTATAAGAGCTGGTGTGGTCATGGTGTCTCATCACAGCAACATAGCAATAGACCACCTGGTTGACCCATGAACCCAGGATCCTGTGTACCTATATGACATATCACACTGCTTCTTTATAGTAAGTATCTAGTACAATGTAAATTCTATGATAACAGGCATATTATTTATGGAATAATGACAAGAAGTCTGTGTGTGGTCAACCCAAACAAAATATGTACCCATGTACACACACACACACACACACACACACACACACACACACGTTAATGTCTGGTGTCTTCCACAATTGTTTTCCCATTTAGTTTTCAGGACAGGGTCTCTCAGTGAACTGGGGGTGCTTTGATTCAGCTAGGCTCACTGGGTTACGAGTTCCAGGGATTTGCCTGTCTCCACTACCCACCTTCCAAGTGCTAGAGTTATAAATGTGCACTACTGTGCCCAGATTTTTATGTGGGAGTGATGGATCCAAACTTAGGTCCTCATGCCTACATAGGACTTTATCAACCCAGCCATCTCCCTAGTCCCACATTAAAAACAAAAGTGTGTGTGTGTGCATGTTCCTAGAAGCCAGAAGAGTGTACTGGATCCCCTGGAGCTGAAGTTACAGGTTGTTGTAAGATACTCAATAAGGGTGCTGGGAACTGAGTTTGGCTCCTCTGGATGGGCAGCAAGCACACTTACTTAACTGTTGAGCCATATACATATATGAATATGTACATATTACATGTATATATGTATATATACATATATACTTATATGTATATATATGTATGTATCTCCTGCATATATACACATGTGTGTATACACATACACTTTGTGGTGGTTTGAATAGGAATGTCCCCCATAGGCTCATAGATTTAAATGGTTAGTCATTAGGGAATGGTGTTACTTGATATAGGTTAGGAAATGTGGCCTTAATGAAGAAAATTTGTCAATGGGGGTGAACTTTGGGGCTTCAAATGCTCAAGCCAGGCCTATCTAGTCTTTCTCCCTCTTTCTCTCTCTATCTCTCTCTCTCTGTCTGCAGATTATGACAGAATTCTCAGCTACTCTTCAGCACCATGTCTGCCTGCCTGCCACCATGCTTTCCACCATGATGACAATGGATTAAACCTCTGAACTATAAGCAAGCCCTAATTAAATGCTTTCCTTTATAAGAGCTGCTGTGGTCATGGTGTCTCTTCACAGCAATAGAACACTAAGACACACTTCCCTGTGAGTGTTGCTTCTCCCCTCCCATCATGTGGGTATCAGGGATTAATCTCAGGTTGTTTTCCTTGGCAACAGGAACTCTTGCCATGGTGGAACCATCTCATTGGCTCAGGGGTTTGCGTTTGAGAATTGTATTTCCCACAATGGCTGAGGCATCCTACAAGGAAGTAGGTTCATCACCTCCTGCTAACCTCAGGTCCAAACTCTTCAACTGGCCCACAAATAGCCAGCTTATATACTATGTCCTGAGGTCCTCTCAGGGGAGCTCAGCCTGTACCCCAAAATGGGTGCCATCTTCTCCTGGCATGTCCATATTCCCAGATGCCTACTGAGGTCTTCACACTGGAGCGATGTCTTGCTTGGGTTTTGTAGACTTGGATGATGTTTGTGAACTCCTCATGTTATGGTTATTTTCCAGTGTCCTTCAACACCCAGCACCTGATGAGAAATTCAAGGCCTTTCTTACTTTTCCTCTTGGATACCTGAAAAGTTCTTCCCTTAGCCACAAAGCCCCATATGTTTATTGAGTATCTTAATACAGACAGGCCTGGTTCAATTCTTCTGAGCCATGAGCCTTAATGTTACACTGGCAGCCATAACAAATTCTCAGAAACGAGGTGGCATGAAATAGCACATGCTCATTCTGACAGTTCTGGGAGCTGGACAACCAAAGTGAGATGTAGGCAGAGTTCTCCCCATCATAAGTTCCCAGTGTGGGAAGCATCTTTCCTGCCTCTTTGGCTGCTTCTTAGTATCCCTAATCCCTAATCCTCATGCTGTGAGAACAGTGTTTTCTCATTCACTCTGCTGTGACAGTTGCCACGACTTGCTCTAGACATCTGTCACTCCATCACGTTGTTCATCTTCAAGGTGACTGTTTCTGAGTCTACTGACTGCCTGCAGAACTGGCTTCTGTGACCCACTCTTTGCTAGCTTAATGGGAACACAGGAACAGAAGTCATATACATGGTGCATGCGGAAGCAGCAAGGCCCATCCTGGAAAGGGGCTTTGAAATATAGCCTGTTCAGTGCCAAGGCTACTGGTTACTATCTAGGGGTGTTGATTGGGTTTTGATCTATCAGTTAAGAAATTAAAGCCAGGAAAAATCTCAAGCACAATATATAGCAGTAGGGGAAATCTCAGACACAAAAGCTTTTATTAGGGGTGAGGACACACACACACACACCACTCACACATGCAGGCATACAGATGGACTCTCTGAAGAGGGGAGACTTGGGAATGCAGAATCTGTTTTGTCCCTTGAAGGTTGGAGGTAGTTGTGTCTTTGAGGGATTCGCCTCCCCTAATTTAGAGTTTGTCAGTTTGAACAAAGACAGGGAGGCTGATAGGCTCACAGTTTTGAGGTAAGCATGTCTCAGTCTGGCCTTGAGAGACTCTACTGGTATGAGAAAAAGCCCTTCAGACTTTTAGGCTTTTGTTTTCAGTCAAAAGTATGAGGAAGAAATCAAAAGTTTGCCACTTTTATTATCTACTTGTAGCTTTTCTCTCTGTGTCTCTCTGTCTCTGTTTTTGTCTCTCTCTCTGTCTCTGTCTCTCTCTCTGTCTCTCTCTCTCTCTCTGTCTCTCTCTCTCTGTCTCTCTCTCTCTCTGGATGCCTACCAGGAACATGTCTTAAGCCCCTCACTGACCAGCAGACACCCATCGGTTCTGCCCCCAGCTGACATGTGTAACCAACAGACCAGAGTGCTCCTGGTTCCTGGCTGTGATATGATGTTTGAAGTTGCTTGGGTAGAAGGTAAAGAGCTGAAGGACTGAGAGGACAAGCCCTGGGCACTTGGGATTGTCTGCTGAGGCAGTCAGGGAATGTCAGACCTCTAAACGAGCAGAGGCTGTTATGCAAGAAACAAGTCACCTAAAAACAATAACTAGGGGCAGGACAGCGGGAAATACTGTTTGTTGATCATTAAAAGTTATAGATAATAAAAGCCACAGATTCCTGAACAAGACTGGTTGTCTCCTATGGCCATTGCTAGGCTACTGCACAAATGTCTCTGGGGTCTCACTGGCAACCATCGACCCAACAGCAGTCAGGAAGCATGTGAAATGCCAGCCTACCCCAGAGTCCTGTTCTTTCTGTGTGCTGCCAGGCAGTCTGGCATTCCACATTAACCCTGACCTCTCCTGCATGTCTAGGCCCAGGCAAGACTATTGTCTTCAGCACAATGGCCCCAGTGATGTGGGCTTTCTGAGCTGCCATTCTACCCTTTTCCAGGATCTGGAATTCCTTCTAGCCTCCGCAGGCTCCTATGAACACGGCTCTTTCATCCCCACATCCTCATGTCTGCTCTCCTGCTCTCTGCCCTCCTGCAGTGGAAGCAGAGAACACAAGTAGGGAGGAAATCAACCCAAACACAAACTGTTGTGTGATTCCAATCATTTCTTACTGCTGCCCAGGCCTATTGGGCTACCATATTTTTCTCAACTCAAGTCCACTCATTTCAGAGGAAGGGGCCCACAAGTCATCTTCCACTCAGGAAACACCAAGGTGCTTATTCCTAGAGTATGCTGTAGGAAAAGAGATTGCTCAAGATAAAGGAGTATTATATTTGAATATAAAATGATCCCCCTGCCCCAGCTCATGTGTCTAAAATTTGGTCCTCAGCTGATGGCACTATCTTGGGAAGGTAAGTCCCTCACTGGGTGACCTAGGCCAGTGGAGGCCTTAAGAGTTTCTATCACAGCCCAACTTCTGGCCTGAGCTTCCCTCTTTCCACTGTCATGTGACTGACTAGTTGCCACATCACGGAACAAGCTGCTTCAAGCACCAGTTCTCCCCCCACAATCACAGCCTCTGGCACACACACACACACACACACACACACACACACACACACACACACAC
>JANHMN010000011.1:75768073-75849067 GCA_030674055.1 Rhabdomys pumilio | reverse complement strand
CACACACACACACACACACACACACACACACACACACACACACACACGAAAAACTGACCAATACCTAAGGACTCCAAACTCCTGTGCATTTAGAGCCCTCTGCTCATGTGGCCTCCAGATAGCACCAATCCCCGTGATGCTTCAGAAATATTCCACTGTGACCCTACCTGTCTGTCACAGGTATCCTTTTCCCTATCCTTTCATTAGCAATTAGCCATTTGCTAATTGCTTTCATGGTAAGGACTCCATTCCCAAGGGCCTGGCTTATTGTTAATACACAGAAGTCTAATTTTTCCAGGTGACAGCCCCAGTATAGGGTAGAATACTCTCCCTGACACAAACCCACACGAGGGTCAGGGGAAGCAAGCAGGAAATTGACTCAAACAAACTTCACCTTACATTCCATTAGGGTTTAAAGGCTTGGGGCTCTGGCCCCATTTCATGTATTGAGACTTAGCCCTTGTGTCTTTGCATTTAGGAGCCGGGCCTTCAGTAGGTGAGTGAGTGGGTGGCCAGGGATAGTTAGGCAGGTGCAGGAGGGTAAGTAACCGGGCTTGTGAGTGGTGTTTATAAAAGGGAGCCTCATAAATGGGATTAGTGTTGTTATAAGGCACTCCGAGTATCTCTCCTTCTGTTGTCTCAAAGTGATGCTTTTACAACCAGGAACCAGACACCCAAGAAATGGCTGTGTGCCGCTAAGAAGCACCCAGACTGGATATTGTGACCTCGGATGAAAACTAATGTCCTTTAATCAGGAGACCAGAGTGGAAAGAATAAGAACAGTTATGAGCACCATGTGAGGAGCCACAGGCTTGCCTCCTGCTGCAAACCAGCATGTGTCTTCCTGCCTGCACCCCTCCTAATCTTCAGTGATGCATTGGGCAATAATCCCGCAGAGAGCCATTTGCTAATTGCTGCAATAAGGTAAAATGTGGCAGTAAAGGGAAAAACTGGGTGATTCATCCAATTAGTGACGAGCCTGAGATTTCTCAGATACCACTGTCTCTTTCCCAGCAGGTTAATAGATACGAAAAGCAGCAGATAATTTAAATAATGGCTCATTTAACACAACGGTTTCTAATTGCATTACTAGCCCATCTGCTGGAGTCTGCCAGCCAGCCCAGGCAACAGTACCCACCGTGGCCTTCCTGCCCCACTAAAGGGCTGTTTGCCCACACTCATTTATCAGGGGGATTGCAAGAGCTGATTTCCTTAATTAGGTTCTTCCGAGGCTCCCATTCTAGAAATGAATCTCCTAGACTTAAACACATATTAATAAAGAAAAGAAAAAAAAATGCCACATGCCATTTTGCTACAACCCCAAATTATTATTATTATTTTTAACCAAGAAGGGAAAAAAAGATAATTTTCTAAGAGCGTCACTTAACATAAACATGTTGCTGAACTTGGCTGAAGCAGGTTGGTTACACAGTTTATTCTAGCTGTGTCACACATGATTGGTGTGCAAATGATTCCCTCTTGGGGCACTGGTCACTACTAGAAAGACTCACATTGAAGGACATGCAGGTCCCCAGCTGCTACCAACTGCCATGTAGTTGGGGCTCAGCTGCAGCATGTTTATCTGAGTCCTGCTTGCCCGAGGAATGTCTGGAATCAGCAGGTGATGACTGAGTAAAAATTCCAGAGCAGAGAGCAGCAATCAAGGTGCAGAAGGTACTTGCCCTCAGAACCTAAGAAGTCACTCAAAGCCTGAGCTCCAAACCCCAGTCCTGGATGTAGAGCTACCAGGAGCCTTGCAGAGGTAAGGAGATCACACTTTCTCTTGCTGGTGGTCAGGGAGCTAAGAGAGTGGGGAAGCTTTGGGAACAACTCATCCAGGTTATGCGGAGTACAAAGGACAGATTTCTAGAAGAGACGGTCTACACCAACCCCATAGCCGATGCCCAGGAATGAGTCTGCTTTGCAGAATCAGCTGACTAAGCTGCTCATCTTCCAGCTCTGGACTCAAGACACACCCTGCAAGTGTTCTCTAAAAGAAAGCATTTGGGGATTATTAGGCCTGGATTTGAACCCCAGTTTAGCCTGCTACTGGCTGTGGAATTTTTGTAGTCTACACATACTCTCCAAGTCTCAGTCCTTAAGAATCACATGAGTGTCTACAGAAGTGCCTTGCTGAACTTTCATGTCATGAAGACACTAAATGATTGTGTGAAGAAGTCTTACAGAAATGACCTCACTAACAAAAATGAGTGTATCAGGGTATCTATCACACCTCCTCCTCCCTGCTGTGAGGCTGAGGCAGGCAAGAAGTCCTCAGCTGGCTATGCCTGGTGTACTCAGTTGTTTTCCCATGAGACTGTCTCAGAACAGTCTAATTCTGAGGCAGGCAGTAATGGGATGGGTGCCTTAGAACCTCCAGGAGTGACCTGTGTTGGGGGAGCATTTGTCCATGGCTCTTCCTTCTAGAACATCCATCTAAGGACTAGGAATACTGTGGTCACAATGCCTGCTCCTCTTTCCCCACCCTGGCTGGAGCCCCCAATCACCCAAATTCCCTGCTAATCTAGCTCCTCCCTCTCTCAGCCAACACTTCTGTTGAGCCCATGTGTCTCCTCTTTTGTAATTCAAACATTTCTATGGGAGTATCTCTTCCTTCTCTCACCAAATATCAAGTGGCATCTTACTATCCTGAGCCCTGCACACAGTAAGATTCCATAGTACTTATTGAAAAATAGAAGGATGGATGGATGAAGGGAAGGGAGGATGAATGAATGAACGAGTGAATGGAAATGGAACCCACTCCTTTATGGTAGGTGTCTAGGGAGGATATATAGGGTCAGGTGGTATGGCCATGTCTTCTTCCCAACATACCCACTGTATCCCTTACCTGTCCCAGCCTTCAGCACACACATCAGTTGGCTCTTCTTGGAAAAATGAGGAGTCATGAATATAATGTGGAATTTTTTTCTCTGAGTGATAAAACTGTTTTAAATCAGAGTCTGTGGCTATTCAGTTGTGTGTACACACTAAGCACCACTGGAGCATATATTTAAATGGATACATTAGATAACATGTAAATTTCATCTCAAATCAGTTTTTAAAATATAAAAACAAATTTAAAACACAAAGTTATAAATACTCAACTGTAGCTGCTTGTATCACAAATGCTAATTTTGTCCCCCCAAAAACCTGCTTACACAAGAGCGTCTGCCCGTAGCTTCTGGGAACCTGCCCCCAGTTGGTTCCGATTGGTAAATAAAGATGCCAACAGCCAATAACTGGGGAGGACAGACAGAGGCAGGATTTTAGGATTTCCCAGACTTTGGACCAGGAGCAGAGGGGAGACACCATGCCTGAGAAAAGTGTAGGATAGAGAGGCATAGCTGCCATGTGAAGGAGCTGGAAGCTTGGCCCAGAGGGCTGCCCAACTGGGTCCAGAGTAGATAAAATTAGTAATGACTTGGGATTAACTGCAATGAGGTTAGACCAAGGCCCAGCTATTGTGCTGTTTAAGGCACATTAAAATACAAAGGCTGTGTGTGTGTTGTATTTCATTCGGGAACATAAACTATTGGGGTGAGTAGTGAACCCACAGCCGGGATTTAGTAATGGTTATTTCTACACTCATTTTTACTGATGGGCATCCAGGTCCCACGGGTAACTGGACACCTATGCAACCCCTCTCCCATGAGTGGGAGTAATTTTTTATAAATAGGAAATTACATAATTTTCCCAGCTTTAGAGAGCCTGTGATGGCTAATTTTGGCTGTCACCTTGACGCTTCTAGAAGAGTTCTCAACTGGAGAACTGCTTCTGTTGTAATGGCTTGTAGATATCTATGGGGCATTTTATAATTGATGTAGGCAAGCCCAGTCATGTGAGTGGTACCATCCTTAGGCAGGTATGCCTGAGTTGTTAAGGAAAGCTGGGCAAGTCAGGGAACAAGCCAATAAGCACCGTCTTCCATTGTTCCTACTTCTGCTCTTGAGGTCCTGATGCTCCATAACCATAATTTTGCTATTGTTGTGAACTATAATGTAAATATCTGAAATGCAGGATATCTGATATGGTACCCCTGTGGAGGTTGTGACCCATGGGCTGAGAGCCACTATTCTAATTGATTGTAACCTATAAGATGAAATAAAACCTTCCCTTCCCAAGGTGCTTTTACCATAGCACCAGGGAAACAAACTAGAAAAAAAAAAATTCAACTTTCAATACTTTTCATTCTCTGAGATAGTTATCTATCTGTGGGTTATCTAAAATGCCTAGTGGAGACTGTGACAGCTTTCACTATGCAAGAGATAGATAACAATCCTCTAAGCCTGCTGTCCTTAAATGTGCCCCAAATTTCCCCTCTGCCACCCAGGATGCTGAGAACAGAGACACAGAACACAGGTTCCATTTGCAATAGACAAACCTCCGAAGTCCCAGGAACATGACACAGCAGTTCATACTGACTGACCAGGGACAGGAAATGCCAGGCAGGCTAGGTCCAAAGCCCCTTTCACTAATGGGCTCAATGTCACTCTGCCTCATGGACAGAGAAAGGAAGTCTGGATTGGAAGGGGAGATGCTATGAGCACCTTCATGTCCACTCAGCTTCCCAGGTGACCCTTGTAGGAGGAGGTGAATGGGGTGGAATGGGGCCCTCTGATTGGTCTGTTCCTTATGCTCCTACACAACCTTCTCTGGGGAGGGAGGATGTGAGGCCAGGAGGCTCTGCAGGAGAAAACAAAGGGCCCTCTCTCCAGAGGACCCCTGGGGCTGTGAAGCTTCTCTGAGCTTCTGAGGTTACACTCTTTTCAAGGCATGAGACTACAGATAAAAGGCAGACAGACAGACATTGCCGGTCATGTGTCTGTCACAAGGCTAGACTCTGTTCACCGCCACGAACAGAAACAAGGATCTATTTCCCATAGAAAAGAAAGTCCTCACTAAACCACTTTCGTATTAAGAAGACAAAAGACACTCTGTCCTCAGTTTGGTGGCAATGGGAACAGACATGATGGTTTCTTGAGCCTTTTCATTCCAAGACGACAAGCCAGCACTTCCCAGTCTCCAAGAGCTTATTCAACATTTTAGGGTTTTAGGAAACATTTACGCCTAGAAATGACCTCTTCTGTCCACTTTTAAGAGCTTGAGCTTCCCTTCACACTGTTGAGTTTTTGTTTTCTAGGTTTCCTTCACTTTAGAACTGGTGAGTAAGACTGAAGAGTCAGTTGGGAGACAAATCTTCACTAGAGGGATACGGTTAACTTTGCTCCAACATTCAAAATTGTCACAGTTTTCAGTAAATGTCACAAAAAAAAAGAGACAGAGTACACATGCCAGCTTCTGCAGCAGAAAATTTCAAGTTCCTTTAAACATATTACTCTTTTTAAAAAATTACTCCTTGAAATTATTTTAGGAATTCGTTTTTATTGCAGTAAAATACACAGAACATAAAATGTGTCATCTGTAACTGCTGGCTTTCCCATCCACAACCAAGTTCCCTGAAAAAAAGACTCTGAGACTTCTTACATATTCGAATAAGTGCCTAGACCAATAGCTTTGGCTCATTGCTGCTAGCTCATAACTCAATTCTTTCATTTAAGTCATGCCATGTGGTTAATACCCCTCCTTAGGTTCATGTGACCATCTTCCTCAGAGTTTGGGGTGAATCCCCCCACCCTACCCAACCCCTACCTGACTCTATCCCAGAAATCCCCTCTCTATACTGGAACTTCTACCTCCCTATTTCTTGCCTAAGTTAATAAGCCAACAGCATTTTATTGACAGGTGATGCTTCCACACATTACAAAGAGAGTCTCTCTACATCTCCCCCATTTAGTCCATTAAAAGGCCCTTCTCTTACAATAATAAACTAGAAACAATAACAATGATTATGAAACCTATCAAATATGATTACATTTACAATGTCCATTCCATACACATTTGGCAACCTTGGAGAAATTATACTACTATCCATAATATCTTGGTGAGTTCAGAGTTCTGTACCTAACTTGATCTTTATCATAACTTACATTACAACCTAAAACATCTTTGTAGATTTAAGAACATTTTCTTAAATCCTAAACACATTAAAGCTTAATTGTGAGATTTTTAACTATCTAGTCTCCAACCCTATTAGAGACCTAAAAAGGAATAAATTTACCCGAGGATGCAGGAAGTGCAGGCAAGCAGCTTCCAAAAGTATGGAGAAGACAGAGAAAGCTGGCTTCCTGAACAGTCGCCCAATCTCTCTGTCATTGGAGCATCATCTTTAGCCTCCTGACCCAGAATATTTGACAGACTTTTTGTGAGGCAGGAAATATGAAGGACTGTTTACCATGTTTTAGCAAAGTTCAGCAATTGACTTCCCTGTGTCCCATTTGTCCAGTCTGGACAGCATACTGTAGCAGTAGAAACAAAGGAAGTTTCTGCCCTGTGGCTAGCTTGCCACATTTGAAGCAAAATCCGTTTGGAAGTTCTTCAATGCTCATCATCTCCTTCGAAGTAGAATTGAGGTGCTGCCAGGAGCAGACCCGCCTCATTATCATAAAACCCTTTTGTTAATAGAACATCCTTAAATGCCATATTCTGTAGAGCTTTGAGGTTTTTGAAAACAGTCTACCTATAGTATATCTGAATTCTTTGTTTCTAGCTATTTACTCTTTGTTCAACCTTGGAAATATATTTCTGTAATAAACTAGGCTAGTATTGAACATGACCATAAGTTTGATTGATTAGCTATTAACTCGCTTTGCTTAATTATCCTAAATAGTGTGTAATAGCAGCTTTCAAAAGGGCCAGAACTTAACATTGCCTTTTTAAAAATTACATAGATACAATACCTTAAAAAGAGTTGATACATAGTATGTTGTAACCAAATATAACCTTAATTTTGTATCAATATACAACGATTTATATCAATGTAGGATTTCTGGCTAGTAGCATGTCTATAGCTTAAGAGTGGATTCAATAATCTACCCTTTGTATTCCTATTATTATTATATTATTCCTATGTCCCCTTTTTTCTTTTCATTCCTTTCCTCTACTTTACCCCCTAACTTTAGATATGAAAAGAAAAAAGATAGAGGAAAGAAAAAGAGAAAAAAAATCTCTGAATCCAACCTCCTTTGTTTCTTTCCTAATCAAGACCACTAGTAATTTGCTACCAACTCCCCTTTAATGTCAACAAACATCCACCACTCATTTATTCTATCTCTTTGGAATTGAGATGTCACTCTCAAAATTGTTTCCTGCTGTCTGGGGGCATTGTTTTTCTTTGTGGGGGGCTAAAATTGGAACATTAGTCAGTTTTAAGAAAGATAGCTGTCTACTCTCTGCATGCTGAGAAAGTTCAGGGCTTAACTGAAGTCCTGACTGGAACAGTCTGTGATGCTGGAATTTAGAAATTTAGAAATTGTCTCAGTGGATGCAGATTTGTGAGGAAACAGCCTTGAGGCAGTCTGAGGTAGGATCAAGCAGGATCCTGGAATAAATATATTTCAGCATCTCAGCATCCTCAATGCTGAATCTTGTCAGGGCCATCTTGACTTTATGGGTGTCTGTCAATACATAAACTTTCACAAGTCATAGACATTTCTGCTTTAATATATGTATGGGATGAGAAGTGTGTACAAACCAGTTAAAGATTTTATTTATTTGTTTATTTAGCTCTCTGTTCTAGTAGGTAAAGCATCTTTCTTTATAAGTTAGTTTGGACTGTATAACCAAACTGTAACATAAATTTCCATCTTTGTCATATGAAAAGATGGCATGATCAGTCTTGAGGACTTTACAGCCAACAAGATTTGTTGGTTATATGTGTCTGAAGTTCTGGCTGGAGACATTTTCATGTCTCAGGCAGTCTCAGAGCTGTTCCCATATACAGGGTTCAGCACATATTTTACCTGTTTTGTTTTTCTTCTTGATTTCATTCATGTCTTTCATATCAGCCAGAATATTCAGGAGGTCTCCCCCTGTCAAACCCTTTCTTTAAAAAATCAGTTTGGAAGGAATCTATAGCCTTTTTTTCCCCTGTGAAAACAAATAAACAATTTCTTCCCCAAAGTAATACATTTCTTTCCTTCCATTCTGAGGTTAGGACATCCTTAATATAAACAGGATGATTTAGTTTGGCAGGTTTTTTTTCCATAAGTATAATCTAACATTTTTCAGCAGCTGTGTTATCTGTCCCATTAAGAGTTAAAAATTTTAAAGTCGATAAAGCATTATTTAAAGTATCTTTGAGAGATTCCCATATACCCCTTCTGTTCTATGAGCATTTCCTTTAAAGACATATTAGATCTTTTCTTAATTGTTTGATATGCAGGATTGTAAGATACATCTGTAACATATTTTATGCCACAATGTCTAGACAATTGTATTCTAATGGATACACATGTCCATTAGAATGTCATCATCAGCTTTAATCTGCAAAGGCATCTCTGAGATAGCCACCATCTCTAATAAATAACGTAATCTCAGAATCATCCTTTTCAGAACTTAAAGCAGAAGCCCACTGGAATTCTGAATATGCATCAATTGTACGGTGTATCAACATGTGCACATAGTTCAATTCTCCAAATGCTACAAAATGAAACATACAGTCTACTGCATTACTTTGTTCCAAGGTAACATCAAACATAATTTGTACTCTTAATTCATTATATTGCATCTCTATGGATTGTCATTCTGATTCCTCAAGCACTTGTGGATTTTCTTATCTAGAACTACCCTTTTTGCTGTTATTATAGGTTCTAGAATGGATTCTCCTGAAGGTTGTTAACTTTGGTTTAAAGAATCGTTTAACCTCTGTTCTATGGCCTCCAATCTAACATTCCATCTTTCAGTCCTTTCTGTATCTAAGTCTGTTTTATTCTGATCTCACTTTAAGAGGATATATAAAATTGTAATTGCTATCGAAAAAAACAATTATTTGTACGCTGAAGTGCAAAACAAAATCCTATGGGATCCAGATGCATTGTGTCATTGCACTTTCCATTTTTTAATATAGAAAATACTTTTTTTAAAAAATCTCTAACCCTCCCCTTAGGACTTCCCAAGAATTTTACCAAGTCTGTTGACTTTTCAGCTTTCCCTGCCTTTTCCACATGTCTGTAGCTAGCATCTCTCTGCTGCTCAACTGGCATGTTGCACAGGCTGCTGGCTGCTGTCCCTCTTAAGTTGGCCCTTCTCAGCTTGACTCTGGGTGGTTGTAGGCTTTTCCAGCATGGACCTGAATTAGGCCGTCTAACTCTCTCTAGCATTTTTTGACCTTTCTCTGGAACCATGCTATGCTTGAGAGGAGCTGTGAGGGCTCCCATTGGAGTAGCACATGGGCCTTTGCTACTCTCTGCTGGGTTTGCGATAAAGTGGGTGGTTTCTGTTAAGGTGCCTCACCTGTGAAATGCACTTGGCTTCGGTTCCCCGGTTCCCCCTATCTATCTAGGAACCTGCTGTTTCTGGGGAGTGTTTGTTTGTGCTTTCCACCTGGAACTGTTCAGGCTCTAAGCCTGGTTCTTTTAGGTTCATAGTCTATGCCCCACATTAGGCACCATTTGTAACTGTGAGTTTCCTGCTACTCCATACCCAAGTTCCCTGAAATAACTCTGAGACTTTCTTATATATGAATAAATGCCTAGGCCAATAGCTTTGGCTTGTTTCCACTGGCTCATAACTCAATTACTTCTTCAAATTACTCTGAGTCGTGCCTCATGGTTAGTTACTTCTCGCTGGGTTCATGTGACCATCTTCCACAGAGTTTGAGTCAACCCCCACCCCCCCATCTCACCCTTCCAAATCCCCACCTGACTCTATCCCAGAACTCCTTTCTCTTTACCAGAATTTCCATTTTCTTATTTCCAGCCTAAGCTAATAGGCCACCAGAATTTTATTGGCAGGTGATACTTCCATTGCTCAAGAGATTCCCTCTTTAGTTATCTTCACCACTTGTAAGTGTACAGCCTAGTGCCATGGAACACTTCCACACCATGGTCTGTGTTAGCATCACTTCCAGCTCTCTCCAGAACAGAAGGCTTAATCCTGCAAAACTGAAGCTCTGTCTCCCACCCACACCCATCCTGCCAACAGCCACCTTTATATTTTATCTTTATGAGTCTGACTGTTCTAGGGATCACATGAGGAGACTTGCTGAATTCACTGAGTACAATGTCCTTGAGGCTCGGGGCTTCCATTCTCCCACAATGCAGAATGTACCCGAATTCTTTATGTTCAGTCTGGTGAGCTTCACATGCTGTTGTGGCTGAATGCTATGTTGCTATGTTGCTGTGTCAAAATGTTAACCCTCACAATAAATGGGTGAGAAGGGGACACCTGTGGTTGGTAATAACCAGTGATGAGACCATCATCCTTATAAGAGAAGCCCAGAGGGAGTTCTCTTGCCTTCCTCTTGCCACTCAGGGGTTTGAGAAGTCAGCAGGCAATGACCTGAAAGTAAACTCTCATCAGAACCTAACCACACTGGCACCTTGGTCTTAAATCTGAGCCTCCAGAACAGAGATACCTAAATTTACTAGTTATGTAGCATTTTGTTACAGCAACCTGATCCAAGGCATACTGACATTTTTCCAATCCATTCACTTGTCTGTTGAGGCCAGTTGAGTGGCTTCCACCCTTTTGCTACCATGAAAGATACTGCTGTGGACATTGATATGTAAGTAATTTTTGGAGATTCTCCTTTCAACTCTTTAGTGGAGACTCAATTGTTTCAATAAATATTGAACAAGCTACCAGGTCCTCAGTTATAATGATGAAGGGAATATGGAGCCCTCTTCCTAGGAGCCATGACTTCAGATGCAGATAATGGGCTAGTCTTCTCTTCAATCCATTTTGAATTATCTATAGGAAGGGGAAGAACTCAAATATACTTTATTGCATATTATCCACTGACCCCAAGTACAATTTCCAAGCCCTTTCCTCTGCCAGTTGACACACACACTTCCTCCCTCCCTCCCTCTCCCCCTCCCTCTCCTCCCTCCCTCCCTCCCTCTCCCCTCTCCCTCCCTCCCTCCCTCCCTCCCTTTCTCCTTTTTTGTGTGGTATGTAAATCAGAGGACAATCTTGGCTATCATTCATTAGATACTGTTCATGTTGGTGACTTTGTTTGAGGCAAGGTCTCTCACTGGCCTGGATTTCACCAAGTTGGCTAGACTGACTGACTGGCCAGCGAGTCCCAAGGTTCCTCCTGTATGTCTCCCAGAGCTCAGATTATAGGTATTCACCACCATAGGCAGCTTCTTCCATTATTTCCTATTGTATTTAAAGCCAACCTGCTGATTGGCCTGGAAGGACAGGCTTGCAAAAGTTGATCATATCTATAAAAATGCATCCCAAGATATGTACTATCATACACAGAATGGCTATAGGTTCTAAGTGTCATGAATGAATAGGCATTTCTTGCCTCAAGCTGATTTATTCCAGAATGCTAGTGGCAGCTGCTAATCCAAGCCCAGGCTCTTCTGCATGGGGACTGGTGACCTTGCTTACAGTGGAATCTTTAAAATGCACCTGCCCCCTCTTGCATCCATCTTTCCTCATGCCTCTTTGCTCAGCCAAACTTGGAATAAGTAACACAGAAAAGCTGCTTTTTGCAGTCTGCCTCCCTTTGCCAATTCCAAGCCAGCCACTTAAGAAAAGGGCCACTTCCATGTGGCTCAGAAAAGACTTTTCTTCCTTCCTTCCTTCCTTCCTTCCTTCCTTCCTTCCTTCCTTCCTTCCTTCTTTCCTTTCTCCCTTTCTTATTTATTTCCTTCTTTCCCTCCCTCCTTCCTTCCTTTCCCTTTTTTGGTAAGCCCACAAGAAAAGAAAAAAAATTTTAATGGGCATATGGTGATCAAAGATGCCATTTTCTGCTCAAAGAGCTGTTTTGTTGTTTGTTTGTTCTTAAAGTTCTTAAAGTAAAATTTCCAATTCTTTTCAGGATAGGCACGAGGGCCCCATAGACATCTACCTATCTTTAAGGCTTTGATACTTTTTGTGTACTTTGATAGAACACAACCCCAGAGGAGAAATGGCAGGTGTGCCTCTCTTTTGCATCCATGCAGGTGAAATACAGATGTCTTCTTAATTATGGTACAGAAAACTTAGATGGGGGATCTTCTAGAACATTCTAGAAGATGGAGAAGCAAAAACAATTTGGGGGAAACATTACAACATATGAACATTGGTAGCCTCTCAATCACACGCCCTAGAGAACTTCTATGTCTCTAATACACACATCTGCGCTCTATCCATTTTGAGTTCCCAGCTGCATCCCAGCTCCAGACCTTTTCTTGGATGCTGTCTCTTCCTTTCTACCTTCCGTGCTTCTCCACCCCCAGCTAGGACAAACCATTTTACGAGCAGGATGGAATATTCCTTATCTTATCATGTTTTCTCCCGACACTGATCTCCAGTCCTTGCCCCATTTCTCTGCTCCTGTGACAGCAACTCTTTGTGTGGTATGTAAACCAGGACAATCTTGGCTACCATCCATAGGCTCTTAGACTTTTTATCTTCTTTCTATCCTTTCACTTGAGCCCAACACCCCATAAAAACAGCTCTTTCCACCAACAGACCCTCAGAGTCTTATACTAGCTGCAGGACTCTCTCTGTCTCTGCTCATCATAAGATTGGCATATCTCAGGGCTCCTTTCTTCCCTCTGCTTCCAGGACACTGTGACATTCTTGTTTTTCTCTTGCCATCACATCCACATAGTAGGTCTAGAACAGGCTGTTTTGTCTGTTTCTCTTCACTGACATGGATTCAGGAAGGCAGGACTTCCGCCTATCTGCTCACTGTTGTATGCTCCCTGCCCTGCATAGGCCAGGCCAAAGTCAACATATACTGGATATTTGTTGAATGTATTTGTTCACATGGGGAATCACAGTCATTACCTCACCCAATTTAATTCGTTTATTAAGTATAAAAGTTAAAGAATTGAGAGGAATCTTAGAAGTCATCATTTTGTCCTGGCTGATCATAATGATAGCCCCAGAAATTTACAAGAGAGGTATGGAATCCAACACAGAGAATACAGGTAGCGTCTGGGATGTTAATGGGCTCCCAGGTGAACAGTGTGACAATCAGGAGCGGATACCCCGATGGAACCAACTCCCACAATATAGAACTGCTGTCAGTTACCACTGTCAGTTACAACCATGCTTCTGTTGATATCCTCAGCAACAGAGTATGTTTAGCACACCGGTCTCATAATATTTCCTCTTTATCAGTTTATTTCCACAAGTATTTACCAAGCCCACTCCATGCCAGGAGCCTTACTATTCCTTGGGACAAATGGTTGATAGGAAGGACTTAGACTCTGTCCCCAGGATATATCTAGTTAACTATTTCATAGCCCTGATGACTAGATGACCCACAGTGATTAGCTTTTGCTTGGCAGTTTGTAGAACCAGGGCCTCTATATCTGGAGTCGAGGGAGGCAAATTACACACTCCTTTGAATGAACCAACTATTGGACTTGTGACAAGGTTTCTTGCCCTTTTACCACCTTGGTTCAGGCTCAGTTTGAGATGGTTAATCTCAATTATCAACTTGACAAGGTCTAGAACCATCTGGTAATACATATGGAGGATTATCTTGATTAGGTAAATTGAAGTGGGACTGCCATCCATAGTGGGTGGTACCATTCCCTAGGCTAAAATTCTGGATTGTATAGAAACGATAACCTGAGTTGAATACAAGCATTTATTTCTCCCTACTTCCTGAATACAAATTCAGTGTTACCAGGTGCTTCACGTTCCTGTTTCTACAATTTCCCTGACCCTGGACTATACCATTGAACTGGAGGCCAAAATAAACCCTTTCTCTCTCAGGTTGTCTTTGTCAGGACATTTTATGACAACAACAAGAGGCTTCTAGCCTCCAACTACCTCCACACCCACTAATCAAACAATGTAACTACAGCCACATGTTGTGCAAGTTTGTTTCAGTCAGCAGCATATAATGGATAACACGTGAGTCCCTAAGAGTACTGGGAATTGAACCCAGATTCTCTGGAAGAGCAGCCAGTGTTCTTAACTTCTTCAGCCCCTACGTAATTATTTTAATGACGTATATGAGCTGGGAAATTCCTATCACCTGATAACGTGGCTGGCTGGTCTCATGATCCATATGCAATCTGTTCCTCCTGTATCTGTGGCAGTGCTGGTATAATCAGATCTACTGCACTCATGTAATTATACACACAGTTCATTATTGATTCTGCTAATAAACAACCATGTTACTGGTTTATATAGTTACACACTCTACTTTTTTTTTTTTAAAAAAAAAGGATTTATTATTTATTTAATTTTATTCTGTAAAGATTTATTTTAGTCGTATGGGAGTTTTGTCCACGTGGATGCCATGCCTAGTGTCCTTGGAGCCTTTAGGTTTCCATGGAACTGGAGTTACAGGAGGTTGTGAGCCACCACTTCAGTGCTGGGAATTGAACCCAGAGCCTCTGGAAGAGCAGCCAGTATTCTTGACTGCTGAGCCATTTCTTCAGCTGCTACTTAATTATTTGAATGAGGTATATATGTGTGTTTCTGTGTGGACATGCACAAATGAGTGCAGGTTCTCATGAAAGCCAGAAGGTGTTGGAACCTGTGGAACTGGAGTTGCAGGTGACTGTGAGCTATGCGATGTGGGTGCTGAACTTGGGTTCTTTGCAAGAACAGCAAATACTGAGCCATTTCTCTGGCTCCACACCATTTTAAAGTCATCATTTCAGCGTGTACTCCTTTATAACAACAGGAGTATTGTAGATTCATGCTGTGTTACATCAACAGCAGTCTAGTGCATCTAATGCTCACTGCAGGTAACTGACCTACACCATGCAGGTTTGAGTACACTCTTGCATGTTCTTACAAGGATGATATTGCCTAGCAACCATTAGCATCTGTGGTCCCACTGTGCTTCGGCTGACATCCTCAGTAAGAGTATATTTACTATGAATTAAGGAATAAGTTTCTCAGAACATATCTCAGTTATTAAGCAACACATGATTTCTGTACATGTTAGATAAGCATGATCCATATCATGAGATATGTCCATCAAAGTCATGGCTGATCATTACAAAGACAATTCACATTTAAAAACAACTAGGGTTAGTGCTATGAGCTTATAATCCCAGCATCAGCGAGGCAGAGACAGGTGGGCCCCTGAGGCTTGCTGGCCAGCAGGCTTGGCCTATTTGGTGATTTCCAGGTCATTTAGAGACCACATTTTAACAAACAACAAAACAAAAAAGGTGGACAGTGATGCCCAAGGCTGTCCTCTGGCCTCTACATGCGTGTACACATGTGCATGTGCACCTGTATATAAACACCCGCCCCACACACAGTACTTGCTTAGCACTCCAACCCTCCACCCCATTCCATCCAGGGCTGTCAGCAGTGAGCATTCACCCCAAGACTTAAAAACAACTGAATTTTAGTTTTAAGCACTGATGATTACCCTAAAAATCTCTGTAGCTGCTGGTTTGAAAATACTGGTTATTGTTTGACATGGTCAAAACTGACTCAAACTTTATCTCCCCTGCCCCCAAAAAGATTTCTTTTAGGAAAGGCCTCAAGTGCAGACTTAGAGAATAAGATTTAGCCACCTGATTTCCTGTACTCTGATTTATACACAGAAGAACTGCAGGCAGCAGGCGAAGAGAGCGTGAGAGTGCTCCAAGCCAGCCCACCTCTTATGCTTTTCAGCTCCTGGACAAAGTGAAGATCTGAGCCAGCTGCTCTGTCCTTGCAAATCTTCTCTTCCTGGAGGAGGCTTCTGGGCTAGGAGATCAATGAGTTGCTAAGACGCAGGCGACATTTGGAGCATCACATCTGAAAGCCTGATGCTTTAAAGTGTCGGGTTTTGTACCAAACACTCCAATCCTTTTTGTTTCAAGTGCTCAGAGCTCAGGCAGCTAGACAGCCCTGACTCCTGGATGATTGGCTATAAAAGAAGTCATAAATTTCAGATTCACCAGAATGTCACAATTTTCCCCCAAGTGGATGTATCTTGATTCGTTAAAAAAAACAAAAACAAAAACAAAAACAAATAACTTTAACTCTATTAAGTTTCTCTTAAAACTTTGCAGGGTGTGAAGCTAAATGGCTTATGGTGTCTAGTGGCTGATGGTTAAGTTTTTGTGCTGTTTAACATGCAGAACAAAGATTTCCTTGTAGCACAGAGAGGAAGGCTAAATGGGAGGCTGTAGCGTAGAAGATACTCCCTCTTCACTCCTGTTAAGGTAAGATGATGTGGTAGGTAACACTGGGAACTGAGTGGCTCCTGCTATGGAGGATGTTAAGCTTCAAGGATGAGGACAGAGCTGGAGGGGTGACCATGGAACCAAGAGCTAGGGCAGAAATGGGTGTGAGTCTGCTGGTGCTGCTGTAAGAAGATGCCACGGGCCGGGGTTCACACCACAGTAGTGCTATGCTCCTTGGGAGCTACAGTCTAAGGTTGAGCGAGTGGCTCCTCCTGGCTGGTACATGGCTATCTTCTGTTTGTATGTCCCAGTGTGGTGTCCTGATTTCTTCTTCGGATAAAGACACCAGGCAGACAGAATCAGGGCCACTCCACTGCCTTCCTTTTGGTTAATCACCTCTCTAAAGACTGTCTCTCAACAGTGATACTCTAAGGACTTCTGAATTTAGGGGCCACAAATCACCCACAGGTTGGGGTGGGGTGGCTAATACAGTGGTAGTACAAGGATATGGCACTGAGATCTGGCCAACTTGGCTTCAATCAATCTAAGACCTCACTACACATGTACATAGGCAGCAGTAAAATATGGCAGCAAGGAGGAGAGTGGATACAACAATATCCTTGAGTTCTTTCCTCTCCGAGTCTCTGAAGCAAGTGAGGTTTGAATTTATGTGACCCAAAGTTTTAGATACACTTAGAAGCTGAATTGAGTTTATTCTCATTGTTAACAGGACAGAGAGCATTCCACTAGAGGCTCCCTGAGAAGTCACCTTAAGGGAAAGAGTGGAGTCAGCATATGGAAGTAAGCATGAGGCAGGGACTGTAGGGTGGTGGTATGATAACACCAGGGACCTACTGCTATTGGGACCATCCCATCTCAGCCTCAAGAGGTAAAGTGCACACAGCCTCACTGGGCAAAGTGATTATTCAGAGCTAAAGTGTGGAGCAAACCTGTCCTTGTGAAGTATAGGCTATGAAGCCAGGAAGGAAGGCAATTGGAATCTATCACACACCAGCTTCTCTCTCACACTGCTGAGCCCAGAGGCCATAAAGAAAGGGTACCCTATTGAGTCTGGCCTGGCTGCATAAGGGAGGTGTGACACAGTTCTTGCCCCTGGAGCATCGCCAGGACATTGATCCCCATGATTCCCCATGTGTGCTGATAAATGCTGTTGGCTTGAAACTAATCTGTTGTCTCTTCTATTTTACTTTCAATCTCTCTTTGGGGAAACATACTTCCACTATTACTCAGAGATAATCATTCCATAATAAATGAAGCAGATATGGTTCTCAGGAATGAGGAATGGAGGTCATGAGGCTGTGGAGAACAAGGAGCAAGTCTTCTGCTTGACCTTTAAGGTCATGGGAAAGAATCTAGACAACATAACCACAAAGGGCATAAAAGCCTACATGGTCTTTTGTAGAAATAGTTATTGTCAGACTTGGCCTTGAATTTGGAATTATGAGAAGATACATGTACCGTCCAGCCCAATGCCTGCTGCATTAATTAGCCAGGATGGACTAGGGGACACCAGGGATAGAGAGTTAAGGTGTTCTCAAGAAGAAAAGGCATGGATAGGAAAAGAAGGAATCTATAGAAAACAAGCAAATGATAGATGAGTTTATCTTATAGGAGAAAGGCTTGTGTATGATCTAGAAACAAATGATATTAGAAGGAGGGTATATAAGGCCATGGAATTGCTAAGAGGAAACAAAGATTAGAGAATTAAAAGGTGATGTACAAACATGTAAAATGTTAGTATTTTGTTCTCTAACTAAGAATTGAAGACGACAATGCCTACGGAGATATTAGAGAGAGCTAGCTACTTCACTTACATAAAGTTTAAAACTTTGTAAGAACTTATTTAAACCCTAGTAGTCTGTCATCTTTCTGTTCTTACATGAAAGTAGTTACTAAAGACTGCTTGCTCTGTTGTACCAGGAAACCTCATGAGCTGTGCCCAGTTACCTGTGAAGAAAAGGCTGTGTAAACCTATAAGGAAATGTACTTCTACTTTGTGTTTAATTTCTGTTTTAAGGAAGCAGAGGTTGGAATTAATGATCCAGTATTCATAGAATTTATGTAAATGTAAGGATTTCTAAAAATAATTATTAATAATGATCAAAGTCTTGACGATGTAACTTTAGTAAATGAAAGACTGGGTTCAAGCTCTCTGGATGAGAGAAGGTAAAAGAACAGAAAAGGAGGAAGAAAAAAGAATGAAAAGGGAGAAAGCAAAAGAATAGAAAGAAGTGGAAGAATGATGAGAATCCTCAGGGAACAGAGAGAGCACCTGAACTGGCTTGCAAGCACTGTTGACTCTGAGTCACTATTGAATCAGTGCTGCTCCCATTCCTGCCTCTCTCAGGACCCTCCTCACACTGAGGCTGGGCCTCTGCAGAACCCCTAGACTATTCCTCTAGCGCCTGGAGGAAGTTCTTAGAATTTGGCTTCCTTTGTCCAGATGGGAAGGAAACTGTCCCAAGAGACTCCTTACTCCTCATAGAGCCACGGGTGGAGGCCAGTGAAGGTGCCATTTCCACCCAGGTATCAAAATAAGATGCCTCAGTGCAGGTGTTGGGTGGGGACCTGCACTGTACTTGCTAGACTTGCTGATGACAACTGGCAGCATTCTCAGCTCCTTTTAGCCATGCCCTCACCTGGCTTCCCCTAGACCAAGGTTAAGGGAGGCAGGAAGGGTTGTCTTGGGAAAGAGATGAGTTAGTAGTGTGAGGAGTGAGTCCTCCTCTCCCATTAGTGGTAACAGCTGAGCAGTAGCAGAAATACTTTGCCTTCCTAGAGACTTCCTGTGGCATTGGGCACTGCTCAAAGTCAAGGGTGTGCAATCATCCCATCTAATTGGGAAGGTGGAAAATATACAGCTTCCATGCTCCACATGGGGATCGCTGCTGGAAGCTAGTATGTCTGTGGAGAAAGGGTTTCAAAGAGTCCTTTGGTTTGCTCTGGGACTGATTGGTAGAGGATGTCACTCACAAAGGAACAGGTGTGTCCTTCAAGGGTCATGCTTGAGGACCTCATCGATCAAAGAGCTCATGAATTGATATTTACTGAGTATCCACAACAGCTCAGCACCATGAGCCAAGAGAACCAAGACACACTGACTCCAATGGGCTTTGGAAATGCACCTCAATGAAAACAGGTTTGCATATTCAACCCTTTTGTGTGCTCCTGTGACCCATGTATATCCTTCCTCTAAATTATGCTGGACCAGGTGTGAAATTTACCAAATATGTATCAGCATATTAGCAAGAGAACACACTCTGGGACCTCAGCAAGGCAACTGGTTGGTACCTCTGTTTCCTTATCTGCACAGTGGAGATGGTGACTAGCAAGTTGTCAGTTCCCTCAGGCCAATCCATTGTTCTAGCACACACAGCAGAAGGTAATGTTTTCTTCTAGTATTTAATTGTTTTCATTACTTTTACTTTGTGTGTGTGTGTGTGTGTGTGTGTGTGTGTGTGTGTGTGTGTGACAATGCATGTGTAAAGGTCAGAACAACCTGCAGAAATTGGTTTCTCTTTCTACCTTATGGTCCCAGGGATCAAACTCAGATCATCAAGTGCCTTTGCACACTAAACTACATCTCTGGCCTTCTAGTGTCTTTTTTTGTTTAAAACAACCAAAATCCTTGGGAGATTTTTATGTATGTAGAAAATTCTGTTTCCAGTTCAGGTTTTAAAAGCATTTTTGATAGGCAGTAAACTGACATCATTTTGTAATAATGGAAATATTTACAGATAATGGCTCAAAACTGCCCACAACACCAGGTTCTTATAAAAGTTGTTTCTCAAGGTGTAAAAATATCAGCTTAAAAGGACCTGATTGAATTGTGTTTATAATTCCTTCTAGCATCCTCTAAACAGAACAGTAGTTTTGACAAGAACAGGCAGCAAATCAACAACCCTGATTTTCTGAGAGGGAAAGCACAGCACTTACATTTCTTCAGAGATCTTATTTTTGAAAACTCAAAATGAAACAAAAAACAAACAAACAAACAACAGGTCAATTACATAAGGAGGCTGCACACTGAGGCCAACCATGAGCTTCAGGCCTTGGTGAGCCAGTCACTGGTGACCCAACAAGACTGAGTTCATCACAACTCAGCAAAGTCCCATTCCTTATTCTCCTGGGTAAAAACCAAGGCAAGTCTTTTTAATTTACTTCCTGCCCATGACAGAGTGATCACAGGCTCCTTGGATTACGTCCACCTCAACATTTGAGACCTCTATCCTGGGCCATTTCTTGAACAAGGCTCCTGTATGTGCTAGATGCTGCTCTTGGATGAGCAGAGGGATATTTCCTGGCTTCTCTTTCTCAGCAATTACATACATTCCTGCTCAATTCTACGGGGTTCTGGTGTGTCAGTGATGCACAGATTGATAAATGGGTCCCCTCGAAATGAATGTGAGACTCTTATCACTTGTCATTGCCACTAGTGCAATGGTGGAGCCTCGTGAATTGCTTTTTGTGTCTTGCCCTGGCATAACCTTAGCATAAAACCCCCAGAAATAGATGTCTGAGGATCTATTCAAAGATAAATGCATATGCAAGTTTTCTAGACACTTCAGAGCTACTTTCCATGGAGTTTGCATTATGGGACATTACAACAGAAGCTTCTCTTACCATGCATCTGTCTTCAAACACGTGCTATAAAATCTTTCATGGAGTTTAGCTTTGTAGAAATACACTGAGTTTAGGCATTACAAGTCCAGCCCTATCAACTGCTGAAGTCTCTGCTTGGTGTTGCTGCAGCCATTTTATGTTCCTATAATAGAATCCCTAAAGCTGAGCACTATGGAAAGAAAAGTTCACTGTGACACCGCATGCCTTTAATCCCAGCACTTGGGAGGCAGAGGCAGGCGGATTTCTGAGTTCGAGGCCAGCCTGGTCTACAGAGTGAGTTCCAGGACAGCCAGGGCTACACAGAGAAACCCTGTCTTGGAAAAAAAATGTTCACTGTGCTCATGGTTCTGGGAGCTGGAAATCTTAGACACATAATGTCAACATCTGGCTTCTTGACAACATGGTAGAAAGGGAACCAGCTGTGCAGCCACCTTTCTCTTCCACCATGAGGATGTTCTTTCCTAAGGAACTGCTCACCCTCTCAAGAACTAATCCACTGTTTGTAGACCCACCTTACCCAGTAGAACAAGCATCAGTTCCTTCATAAAGCCAGTCCCAATCCAATCACTGTCCAGCAAGACTTATCTTTAAAGTCACTGGGAAACAGCTTCCACTGGAGACAAGTCAGAGAGGGACCAGCTTCTAATAAAACAGACCTGATTTGCATCCTGCATCCTATAGCAGGAACTATTTCCCTGCTTTGCTTAGGACTCTGCATTGATGATGTCTCCAGTCCTGAAACCGGGAGGATGGAGGTACAGGGTTATTTGCAAGGGCCATATCCTGGGTGTGGTTTCCTTCCTCTGGGTTCTTCAGAGCTACATTTTCTCCTCCCCAACACTCACTGTTGGCTGCCTCCCAGATGAAGCTTCCTTTTTAGGTACAAAGCCTTCTTGGACAGGTAGCTTCTTAATATTCCCTCCTTGGTCAGCATCAACTGAGTGTAAACCATAAATGCTTGCTGTATCATGTCAGATAAAAAACATTTTAGACTTGGTAATAAGACACCTCCTGCAACCTCTGTATCCTGCTGGAGTTGGATGTGGCTCTGGAAATTCAGATGTTAAAAACTTAATCTCAAACTTTTCTATGTCAATGGTGTTTGGAGTTGGGAATCAATTAGAATAAAATGAGGTTATCAGGCCTCAGTGTGGGTCTATTATAATAAGAGATTTTGACTGGCATTCTTGTAATGACATGCAATGCCCTCTGCCATGTGATAACAAGAATGAGGTCTTCACTTGACCTTGGACTTCTCAGACTCCAGAACCATGAGCTATATAACATCCTTCACAAATTACTCGTAGAATTCAGTTATAGCTCATGAACTAAGATGCTGCCTCAGACGATGTGTAAGCAAACAAACATGTCTGTGTTCTAATAAACCTTTATAAAATCAGGCCATGGGCCAGATTTGCCTATGGATACTATTCTGTATTTTAGGTATACATCTTCTCATGGTATCCACAATCTTGATTCTCAACAGGGTCTATATTTTCATTACTGGAAATAAGCATTTTGTTACTAATGTTGCCAAGACAATACTAAAATGGATTTGGGGGCCATATTTAGGCTATAATATCAGAATTCAGGAGGCTAATGAAGGAAAATCACCATTAGCCTGAGGCCAACCATGCCTACATGATATGTTATAAGATAGCCTGAGCTACAGAGCGAGACTCTTTCTGTACACACACACACAAACAGGCCATTTGGAGGTGTAGAGTGAAAAATTATAAAGACCATTTTATAAAATATATACAGGCTCACTAGTTCCAAGAAGGCAGAACTGAATGTAGGATTTCAGGCCTTCACTGCCCTGGGATACATCCCGGGAAGAGTATTAACATTCCTCAAGCCTCAGGGAAAAGAACCCACCTGTGGGTGGGGAAAGCCCAAAGCAGGAAGACACATTCCTGACCATAAAAAAAATGCAAGTCATCTAGGTGGGACGGTGACCGGAGCGAGTGAGAAATAGTTTAACCTGAAATAGTTGGTAATGACAGGGTGAGGTACAGTGACTTGGTAAAAACTATGATCATGTATCCTTGACAACCCCTCACCCTCCTTCCCACTCCCCTGGTTTGTGGTTTACCCCTTTAAAAACCTTCCTCAAACTGAGTGGCTTGGTCAAACTGTACTTGTGCACAAGTGTGCAGTTTGAACGCTGGCTGCCAGCTCTCTTCCCTAATAAACCTCTGCTGATTGCATCCAGGTACGGTGTCTTGGAGTTTGTGGGTGTTCGCGACTTCCTGAGACTTGAGTAAGGGTCTCCCGAATTTGGGAGTCTTCAGAGGAAGTGGAAAAATGGGGATTATCCTTCTTTTCCAAAAAGTGATAAGGGCAGACCATTTGGAATATTTTTAGTTGAAAGTAAACAGAAAACTAGATTAGGAGTGAGTTGAGAAAGTGGGGATTAAATTTTCTTCACATGGAATAAGCTCCCAGAGAATCTGATCACTATCTCAGCTATATGACCACCTCAACATTCTTGGTGTCTCCTGATCTCTGCCTATCTTGCAGAACTTGGCTGTCTATGATAAAGGTCTGTGCTTTCATTAAAGCCAGAAGGGTTGAGATGGTGAGCTGGCCAGATGGCTCAGCAGGAAAAGGCACTGGCCACCAAGTCTAAAGACCTGATTCAATTCCCAGGACTCACATGGGAGAAGGAGAAAACTGACTTCGACAATTTGTCCTCAGATGTCCACTCACTTGCCCACTATAGCACACCACACACACACTAAATAAATGAATTAATTAAAAAGTATAAAAATTTTAAAATAATATAAAGGAGCCACACCTGTACTTTGACCAAGAAAACAACCTTTGATTTACATAAATCCTTCAGGAGAGGTCCACTTGTGTCATTGTTTGTACCTCTGACCTGCATCATGAAGAAAATGATGATGAAATGCTTTGGGTCTGAAGAAGAGATGGGAAGAAATTTGAGTTTGCCTATTAATAATGTATATAGTCACATTACACAGAGTCCCTGTCACTGCAGGTCCTAACATTACACATGGCTGTCAACAATGGAAATTGTTCTAGACTCTGTGTGCACAGTGCTGAGCTTCCAACAACCCCCCACCCCCCACTTCTTCAGACGGGAACAGAAAGTGAATGATGGGAAGATGTTTAAGAGAGTCCCTCGACTGAGAAAAGGCTCTCAGAGGAGAAACATGAAAGGCGGGAAGAACATGTCAAACAAAATTGTAATTAATTTCCCCTGAGGAAGAAGAAAAGCAGCTGAAACACAAATGAAATCCCACAGAAAGCGTTCAGGGAAACAGGAAGTGCTGCTGGAAGTTAAAACCACAGCATCAAGTGAAGGCTGAAGCTCAATAAAAACAACTGGGAGTCAGGGCCACCAGACTGGAGTTCAATACCTAGACACCAGGGGTTCAAGAGCAGCTGCTGTTGTCTCTGGTGAGTTTTTACACTGGAAAGACAAGAAGCAACACAAGGGAGGAAGGGTTGACTTGGGCTCACAGTTTCTGGTCACAGCCCATGGTGGCTGGATCATGAGAGGCTTGGTCACATTGCATCCAGTCAGGAGGCAGAAAGGGAGATGGCTACACTTAGCTTGCTTTCCTTTTTAGTCAGCCCATGGCCTCAGCCCATGAGATGGCACCACCCACAGTTATGGCTGTCTTCCCACATCTATTTACCATGTGTGGACTCTCTCCGGAAGACAAGATCAGAGGTGTGTTTCCTAGGTGAGTCTACATCCTGCATGTTGATAATATTAAACAGCACACTAAGTCCAGCAATTAAGAAAAAAAAGACCTATCCTACCTAACTTGTGTTATATCGGGTACTTTTACCATTGCTCTGATCAAACGCCCAAACGCCTAAAAAAAGGTTTGGCTTATATTACATTTGGTCACAGGGCGTCAATAATTAGGAAAACAATAGGAAGCAAAGGGAGATAACTAGTGATGCTCAGCTAGTTCACTTTCTCCTTTTTATTTACTCTGGGACCCCAGCCCATGGAATCAAGGTGCTCACACTTTAACTGAGTTGTCACATCTCAGTTAACCTAACCTACACACACTCTCACAGCATGCCCAGAGGCCTGTTTCCTAGGTGATCCAGGATCCTTTCAACTTTACAGTATTAACCATCACTCATAACAACATGAACGCTAGATCTGAGATTGTTCCAGAAGTTTCCAGAAGGTAAAGAAAGAGGCAGTACATGTACAAAGTCCCAGGAATCAGAAGTGCATTGTGCTTGCTGTCCATAACATCAGTGTAGACCATGTAAGAGCTTCAAATCCAGATGCCATTTATTTGGCTAGAGAAGTTGCAGATTTGGGGACCTCACAACCCAGCTGGTCTCCAACAGAGTGGAGAGTTGAAGTGCTTACAGAACTGAGGATACATGGGAAAGAGCAAACTCCTGAATCCATGGAGGTGCAGAGGACCAGTAGCTCCACCCCCTCCACCAAGAGTCCCAGGGGTCCGGTGTCTGGGATGGTGAACAAGTAGGCGTAAAGTCAAGGGTCTGCAGGCCTGACTGTCTACACCTGATGCAAAGATTGGGATCTTTCTTTCCAGGCAGCCAGCTTCATGATTCATAAGCTCAAGACAGTAAGGAATATGTCTGTACAGACACAAGAAGGCCCCCAGTGATGCAACAGCTCAGTCATGGAGAGAAAGAGGAAGTTCATTTCCTGGGTGCAAGGTGAGGCTGCCCTCTATAAATACAGTCCAGAATATTGCCTACAATCTGACTACTCCAAGAAGTATTGTAGGCTCTACTGTGGGGATCTAAAGAAATTAGAAAGAAGGACAAGAGTTCTCTCTTAAGCCAAAATGTGTATATATTTATTAATAAAAATTATTTTAAAATAATGCATAACTTGATTGGATAGGCTAAAGCTAGCAGGCCTGCCTGGAGGTGGTTCACTATTTTTTGCATGGTCTGTGATGGGTGAGCTCTATGTGGCAAGGTCCCAAAGAGACTTCATCTCAGGATTTCTTCTTGCAGCTCATATGCTTTTCCTGTCATTATTAAATCAATATAATAATCCCCGGGCATTAGCTCATCCTATTGAGGAAATTTCCTGATGATCAACATAAAGATGAACTTTCATGAATTAATACTGTTTAGATAAATTAATGATTCTATAGAACTCTTGAGTTGATTCAAATAATTTTAGGAAGAAAGCTTGAGATTGTTTCAACTGTTTCGATAAAAAGATATAATAAAGTTAAAATCAAAAATAAAGTGTATCTACTCCTTATAGTAATAAGTAAAGTCTGCAGAATAAGGATTGCAATGAACTTTAATAATCGTAATAAAAAGAGAAATAAACTTGGGACAAATTTGTGTTCAAGGAAAAGCATTCAGGTCCAAGGATGAAGCCAGAGGTGTGTACTATGGTAAGACAAGGCCATATGAAATTGTTGCTTTAAACTTATAATGAATGAGCTTATAGAATGAAACACCACTTTGAACTTAATATCAACATCCTTTTGTAACTCATATTTTGTATAACATTTTATCTATGAGGTAATTTTCTAAGAACTTTTATCTATAAAAAGGCCAGAAAAAAAGAAATAAAGGTGGTATGGTGGCTTGGGGAGCGCTGCCTCATCCATTCATCCATCTACCAACCCACCCATCCATCCATCCATTCACCTATCCATCCATCCATCCAAATGTATATGTCTGTTTATATGTTTGTATGTAGGTATATATGTGTATATGTAAGCAAGCATGAATACTTATGGAGTTGATTGAGACAGTTGGGCCTGGCCAGAGTGTGGGTGTATGGATGTATATGTGTCTGTCCATATTTGCCTGAGCAAAGAATCTTAATTCTTTTCCTTTCCTTCCTCTCAGTTTCCCAGAGTTTACCAGTCTAGCCAGAGAGAGGCTTCTGGCTGCCTGGTCAGAAAAGGGAGTGCTAGCAATAAATCATTTACCTATTCCTCCCACCGTTAAGCAAAAGGTGATATTTCCTCCGAAGTCATCAGCTTCTGGCCCCAGTATAACTAAGAATCAAAAAGAGTAAATATTATTAATACTAAGCAACCTCTACACTCACAAACCAAGTTTTACACACACACACACACACACACACACACACACACACACACACACTCTGCTGATGCTCTGGCCAATTGGTTACCTTCCAGAGAGAACCACCAGTGCACTGGACAGATTCTTGGCAGCTTGATATTTGCAAATAGTCATGCAACCTAGCAATGAAAAGTGTTAGGTGGTTCTATACTGTAGTAACACCAAGGCATGTATCTACACAAACTTACACAATGCAACTTACTACATACCTAGGCTCCTTGGTGTAGCCAGCCATCGGTCCAAGGTACACATCTATATGAGCCTATCACTGTACTGAACACGGTACTGGGCTTTAAATCCACCCATATCTAAATACAAGGACAGCAGTGCAAAAATGCAGCACAGTAGATAGACAAAGGCACTTTCCATGAACTGAGTTTGGAGGACCAAAGTGTGTGTGAATGAGCCAGTGAGTGAGAAAGCAAGCAGGCATGAAGGCCTACTACGTACCTCTTCAGTATACCACTCAGTGAATAACTACCTCAGAGAAATGCTTCAGTGTAACACTTGAATGAACCACTCAGAGAATCACCTTGGTGGACCACTTCAGCGAACATCTTCATTAAATTGCTCTGGAGTATTGCTTCACTTAACTGTTTTTTTTGTGTGTGTGTGCCACAACTGAAGACTTTAAAGACACCACACACATAATCTACACTGAATTTGTAATTTGTAGGCCACATTTTTCTTTCTTCAATTATAAATTATCTTGCTAGAGTGCTTATCTCTTTTACTTCATAAACTTTGTAGTTGTCTTTACCTATTTCTAGTAAAACAGTGTGATACTACCCAAAAACGTTTTCCTTCACTAAATCCTTAATGCTTTTGACTTTTAAGATTTTTTTATGTGTATGTGCCATCCATGTTTGTATGTGTAAAAAAGCATGTATGTGTATGTGTGTATGTGTGTATGTGTGTTGTTTGTGTTCCTATGTACATGTACATATGGAGGCCCAAGGTTGATGCAGGAAATAATTCCTTAATTGCTTTTCCACTGTATGCACTGAGACAGGCTCTCTCAATCAAACCCAGAGCTCATCAATACGTCTAGTCTCACTAGACAGAATGTTCTAAGGATCCTCTGCCTCACCTTTCAAGGCTGGCATTACAGACAGGACACCATGCACACCCAGAATTTATGTGAATTTTGCATAACAAGCACTTTAACCACTGAGCCATACCCCCATTCTAGTTTTAGACTGAGAGATAAAATCCTTTGTAAACCTTTCTGTTAAAAAACTAAGACATAAATAGACAGACTAGGGTAGGCTCATATAGGGTCAAGTTCAATAATATCACAACATGGATCCTAGTTCCTCTAGAAGAGCCTACTCAGAGTTACCACATCAGAATGGCATACTGTCTTCTAGAACTTCCACTAAAGATCTAGCCTGAGGCTGGGTACTATTACCTTTTTATTATATGTAGAATAAACGTCCTCCAAAATAGCATAAGAATATAGTACATTGATGAACCAGCATTAGTGTCTTCCATTACACTTCTAAAGTAAGATTACTGTTCCTAACTGCACTGCTCTTACCTTTCCAATGGCTGGTACACCAACTTGCTTATACCAGCTTTTCCATCAATATGAGAGCAATGCCTTGTGGCAAGACCCCACAATGCCTACAGTGTCAAGGCAATTAGAATTGCTCTATCCCATTAGGCTCTAGGTGATCACCTCTGTATATATGGTTTGTCTGTTGAGCAAAATGTCCTATATGGCATGACTATACTTAAGAATTTGTGTTGATAAGAGTACAATAAAACTATGGCATGCTAGATTTTTCTGTGCACCTAAAATACTAGAAATATCTTTTGCTAAATGGATCACAGGAAGTCAGTAGGTCTGGCACCTCTAGAATCCCAAGCCTTTCCTGTACCACTATTTAGGAGTATGAGGCACCTGATATTCCAGAGCCTTTGAATGTCTTTATGTGCAGAATGCACGTCTTTCAAAGGCAGGTTTGTGGTTGTTTTTAGCCTCAAACATAATCTCCCTTTACCCCAGCCAACCTTTCTCGTTCAGTCCCTCACACATCAGACTGTCATCTTCCAGAAAAAGTTCAAAGCAAAGCCCAACCTACAGTCCACTCCAGCCTGGCTCACAGAGGCACTCAGAACTAGATTCTAGCTGATGTAGGACAGGTAGGCTAAATGATACTTTGTACATTTGGTGGCAGACTATATCAGTCACAGTCCATAAGAGACAGGAGTGGATGATGGCAGCCGTTGGCACCCCTGTCCTCAGCCCAGCCTGCTTTACTTACTTGACAATATCTCTCAAAGGCTCCCTGTAGTGGTTTGAATGAGAATGTTCCCATTAGTTCATATAACTGAACAGTTCACCCCAAGCCAGTGACACTGTTTTGGGGGGGAGGAGATTTAGGAGGTGCAGCCTTGTTAGAGGAAGTGTGTCACTGGAGTGGAGCTTTGAGAGTATAAAGTTTCTTACAACTTAACTTTGCTATTTCTTCTGCTCCAGCCCACATGCCTGACTGCCTGACATGGCAATGCTTCCCTACAGTGATGGTGATAGACTTGTATTCTTATGCAACCATAAGCCCAAATAAACTGTTTCTTCTATAAGTTGCCTTGGTCATGGTATTCTATCACAGCAACATAAAGTAACTAATACAAGTCCTATCAGGGGATGGGCTTCAGCTATCCGCTCTTAGTACCATCTCCTGCACTCACAGCTTTCCTAGGATATCCTGGGATCTCCTTAGTAAGTCAGGCACACCCATTTCCTGATTCTACACCTGTCCTGAGGGCCCCAAATGAAGAGACCACCAAACAATACACAGTGAGATAAATGGTCTCTACCATGCTGCCTCCCTTGGCACTCAGGGTTCTAGTTTCCCTTAAAATTCAGAAATTTCCAAGCCATATTTAATAATATCCTCCACAACTCACCCTACACATGCACAAAAGTAATATGGTATATGTATGTACGTGTGCCTTGTAAGGTGTTTTTTCTTATAAGCCCAACTCCAAAGCATTTTATAAAGTAGATGAGAAAGGATCTGAAGCAGGATCTGGGAACACATGTGCATGTGAAATACACACATGTGTACACACACACACACAGAGAGAGAGAGAGAGAGAGAGAGAGAGAGAGAGAGAGAGAGAGAGGGAAAACATGAGGAGGCCACCTGCACCTCCTGGTTCACCCTTGTCCCATCTTCTCCAGGCTAGCTCCTCTCATCACATCAGACTGGTTCCATCCACACCTGCTCAGCCGTGTCTCAGCTGTGTCTTTCCCAGACCCCTTGTTGGCAGTCTGCTTTCCCGGATGTGCATTCCCAGGCTGCACCTTGGCACGGCATTCTCAAAAATACTGTTTGCTTTCTTTACAATCTGTCTTCCTCAGATGAACACTGAGTGTGTAAAAACAAGAACCTTTTCTGTATAGTGAACTGTCAATCCCAGGGCTTAGAACAGGTGATTTGGGTGGTGTTCCCTTTGCTCACTGGAACTCGGATTTCTGGAACTCTTACCCCATGGCTGATGCTGCACTGAGATCTCAACACATCTGGCCACAGCTGATTCTCCTAGTAAACATGAAATATACTATATCTGCACTGTCCTTGTCTTCCTTGACATGTATTAATAGTGGATTAGCTCTCTTAAGTGTGTGTGCATGTGCATGTGTGCATACACATGTGTTCACACATGTATCCATGTGTACACATGTGTTCGCATGCATCTGGAGGCTAGACTAAAACCCTGGTTGTTAGTCCTCAGTTGTCATCACTTTTTTTTAAAAAAAAGATAATCTCTGCATTAGTTTGCTTTCTATTGCTGTGATAAACACCAAGACCAACTTGGGGAGGAAGGGGTTTTTTGACTTACATGCCCCATCACAATCCATCATTGAGGAAAGCTGGGATAAAAATTCGATCAGGGCAGGAACCCGGAGGCAGGAGCTGAATTGGCTTGCTCCTCATAGCTTCCTCATCCTGCTTCCTTACAGCACCCAGACCACCTGTCCAAGGGTGGCACCTCCCACATCAATCATTAAAACTTCTTACAGACTTGCCCATAGACCAATCTTTTAGAGGCATTTTTCTCAGTTGAGGATCTCTATTTCCAAATGACTATAACTTGTTTCAACTTGACAAAACTAACCAGCATAGATCTCACTGGACTGAAGCTTCTTGTTGACTAGGCTGGCCCATCAGTGAGCCCTAAGTATCTGCCTGTCTCTGCCTCTCTAACTCTAGAATTATAACCATGTTTCACCGTTCTGGGTCTTTTCACATGGGTTCTGAGACTGAACTCTTGTCCTCATGCTTGTAGGCAAGTAAATTACTGGCTAGTCTATCTCTCTAGGACCTGAGCCCACTTCTTAATTCTGTTTCTTTCTAATCTGCTATAGGTCCCAACCCTGGGAAATAACCTTGTAAAAATTAAGAACAAACCATTACCAGTTAAGGCTAGCTATAGTTTAGAACACAGATGCTTGGGACAGCTGCTTTTTCAGGCTAGATTCTCTGCCCTTCTCCATAATGTCTGACACAGGTGGACACCAAAACTGTGACTAACAGGGTGCCTCTGTGCAGATCCCTGAGTACCTACAACCGTAAGTCACAGCCACATGGGAACAGCAGGGTGACCACAGGTAACAGAGTCCTTTTAAGGTTAACAGAATGGCACAGGGTATCTGCTAGGTTCTGATTAGCTTTTTCTTTTTCATTTGGCTTTATTAGTAGCATATTAGGAGTTTCAAGCTTTCTGAATTCACAGTAAAGGCTCTGTGGCAGACAGGGCATTCCAAAAGGCTGCCTTCAGCATAGCAACTCTGAGCAGTGCATTGAAAGGACTTGTATTTCAGACTTCCCAACTGCCCAGTATAAGGATTTTTCTGGAATACAATTTGCCTAAGGCAGAGAAATTTCTAAAGTAGACAGAAAGGGAAATATCCAAAAGGTACTTGTCTAGAAAGACAAGAAATGGCCACTCTGTATAAGTCAGAGGAGGTGCTGGCCTCTGCAGTGATCTTTATATAGAGTCCAAGGACAGAATCCAGCATGACTGAAGGACATGAGACATGGCAAAATCTTAGGCCTGGTATGGTATTTCACCTAGGAAGCATGGACACTGTCCCAGAACTCTGCATTGTAGCCAGCTCTTGTGAGCCAGTGGATTCCCAGCAGCAATGAGTCCTGTTGTGGCCTGTGAGCCAGAAGAAGCTCTTGTCTCTGCTGACTGGGACACTAGATCCTTCTTTTCTGAAGTTCCCAAAATGACTACTCAAAGGTTCTGGCCAATAGAACAGATCATAATTGAGGAGGGTCTAGGCTTCCATGAAACCTCAGAATCACTGGGTAAAATTCCCCACTTTACAGATTGGGAGACGGAGGCTCAGCCAGGATAATTAACATCCTCCTATCTAAGATCCATAAATAACAAGCATGGGCTCAGTACTCAGTATTGGGCATGCCACACTACACAGATATATCTCCCCCAGAGGGATTTCCAAGGGGAAAAACTCTTTGGCACCAATCAAGAGTTTGTTTGGTCCTTCAGAACCTCTGGAATCTACATTCGCCTTCAGCAAGATGTGGCTTCGTATATATCAACAAATCTCTGTCAACAGATCAACCTTCAGTGACTTCAGTGTTGTCCCAGAAATACCCCAGCACATCCACACGCAGGACTTTGGCTTCTGTCAGGGGAAGGCATGACTGACACCCAGAACCTGTTTTCTTTCCATTGCCCAAACCATTGCTACAGTGGAGCCAGTGGTGACTTGCAGTGGGCCAGGAGGCTGTGCTCAGCTTCTTGACACTCTTAAGCTAGTGTGAGATAGAGATGCTATACCCCACTGCAGCCATGGCTCCCTGGAATGATGGAGCTGATCCAGAGTGTCACCTGCTTCCTACCCCCAATCCTCCATCACCCTAACTCAGCAGCACTGACATTGTGTGTTTCCCAGCACTGGTATAGGCATACAATGTACCAGGTAATAAAACCCCAAACATCTACCCAGAGCCCTGCATTGGATGGCCAGTCTTTAACTCAAGAGCATTGCTTTTATTCCAACTCTGCCACATCAGTATGACAAGGCACCACTTCTTAGGGGAATTCTATAATATGACAATTGGGGGGGGGGTAGCAATAGTGTCAAACATGGATGAAGAGGAGCTGAGTGATGTCCAGTTCACCTGTGTCTCACATACAGATTTACAAGATTGGGAAGGTGACCTGAAATATGTGACATTCACCCTTCCCCACACTCCACCCACAACCCTGTGTCTTCACAGCTAGGACTTACAGAAGCCCAGAAAGGCCATTTCCTCACAGAAACATTCTCCTCTGTTTGTATTCACAATTTTACCAATGACTGGCCAGAGCAGAGCAGCAAAAAGGAGATGTGGGCTGGAGAGATGGCTCAGGGGGGACTGACAGGTTTGTATTCAAGCCTGATGATGTGAGTTTGATCCCTGGGACCCACACTATAAGAGAGACCTGACTCTGACAATGGTCCTCTGACCTCCACACATGCCCTGTGGCATGTGCATGTTCCTCCTACAATAAACACATAAATGCAATAATAAATTGTAAAAGCAAGGCATAGGTGGAATGGAGAAATAGGGCTGTCCTCTGCATGGGGGGAAGGCAGGTATTAGCAGTTCCAAGCTTGGGTGGACCCTGCACACAAAGCCAAAGGCTTGACCCCAGAAGCCAATAGCTAAGGTAGAAAATAAGTTCCATAGCATGTGACCAGACCCTATAGAGAACACCCAGGGATAAACCAGTATGTAAAATAATGATTATGGTTTAACCTGTAGGGTCACCTAAACTCTCATGTTAACTTATTGTTATAATGCAGAAAGAGGTGGGCCCTTTAGGAATTGGTATAGGCTCTGTTATTGTGAGCACCTGAATGCATTCAGGTGAGAAGTACTGTGGGGGTGGATCAGCTCCAAACGCCTGTCAGGTTAGGCCTCTTCATGCAATGTCTTCTTGGGACTCTGCCAACAAGGAGACAGCTCCAGATACAGGCCTTCAACTTTGGACTAGGAACAGCCAAAACAAACTTCTCCATAACTTGCTCAGTCTGTGGCATCTTGTTATTAGCAACAGAAAGCAAACGAAGATAGCAACAGCTAATCTTACTCTTTCTCTTCTGGTGTTTAGTTAGTGTGGGACTGCAAGCAATCTGAAGGAAACAGGAAGACCGGGCAGCTAACCTTAAAAAACAGGTTAGGCTGACCCACCTCTGACTCAGGAAAGCAGATACTCAGGGTGTGTCAGGAAAGAGCCCTTGGACAGACTTCCCTATTAAATACATCCTGATTCTTGAGGGGTGACTGGTGCCTGATAAGGTCTTTAGAGCACAAAATTCAACAAGGGTGTTTCTCAACCACAAGGTTTACATACTGCTGATTTGACCTTGCACAAGTTGGGTAGCTTCACATTTATACAGCTATTCTCTAGTGGGAAAACCAACAAAAGAATAGATGAAGCATCAGAAGCCCCTGTCTCTGAGCCTCCTCCAGTTCACTACCTTACCATAGGCCCCTGACTAAGTACAACCCAAACCAATGTCTGCTCACCAATCTTAATGACTGTTGCACTTGAACACCAACCTGAAATTACTGACAACTAACAAGTGGGACCTAAAAATTATAAGCCTAGAAAGGATGTAAGGATAAAACTGTATTCCCCCAAGCAGACACTATTTATGGATGGGGGCATGTTCTGAGATGTGGCATTAGACAATTTTGTTGTGCAAATATCACAGAGTTATAATGAGACACACTTAGATGGTTTGATTGTTAGTGTTAACTGTCAATGTGACAGGATCTAGATGAGCCTCTGAGCATGCCTGTGGGGACTGCCTTGACTGTATTAACTGAGGTGAAAAGACCTGCCTACTGTGGCTGACACCATTCGCTGGGTGGGATTCTGGGAGTAAGATGGAGAAGGGGAGTTAAGTGGCTTGCATCTATCATGTGCTGCATTCTGACTGTGCAAGCAACGTGACCAACTGCTCCAAGCTCTTACCACCTAGAGTTCCCCGGCACAATGGACTGTCCTTGAACTGTGAGCCAGAATCAAACCTTTCTCCCTTAAGTTGCTTCTATCTGTCTTCTATCATGGCAACAGCAAAAGTGACTAAGACAGACAGCTGTCGCATCACAGACCATCCAGTTTTATGGGACCACCATTATCTGTGCAGCCCAGAGTTGGAAATCTAAGCCCCATAACCCTGTCTGCAGTGTGAGTCTTCGCAGATGTAAAGAAGTGAAGTAAGGCATTCCAATGACTGGTGTCTTTATAATGACTGTAGGCAGATGCCCACAGGGGGAAGAAAGTCAGCAGACATGAGGCAGAGGCTGGAGCAATACAGCTACACGTGAAGAACACTAGAGATGAAGACTAGGAAATGAGGTATCCTCTCCTGGAACCTCCAGAGGAAGCATAGTCTCATCACTGACACCCTGGATTTGGGGCTTCCAGCTTCCACACCATAAGGGAATAGATTTCAATTGTTTTAAGGCTCTTGTCTGTGGAGTTTGTTAGGGAAGCTGAAGACACTAATTCAGAGGTAAGAAAACATCAACTAGAGGGGACTGAGGGCTCAGAAAGGGGTAGCACTTGTTTCTGGTCATCCATGACACAAATGCACCTCACTGTACTCAGCAGCACCAAAATACTCAGAAAAGGGAAGACGGCTCTTTTCTCAAGTCACTCTGACTGAGACCAGACTTATATGACAGGGGCCCAAGTGTCCATGGATCTGATAGGATAGATGGACCCGCCCCTTCATGGCATGGCCATGGAGATGTGACTCAGGACAAGTTTGTTTCCATCTTAAAAAATTAAACCAAATAACTGTATAATCTCTACAGGAAGGCATGGAAGTGAGGCAAACTTGGCAAACTTCTGAGCCTGAGGAATAGGGATACAAGGCTCAATGATGAAATACTTTTCTAGTGTGGGTTTGATCTGACATCCCACACCAAAACAAAACAAACCTGTGTAGCATGACATTGTACATTGGATGCACAAGAAATAAAGATAGGTGTTCACATCCTCTGATGAATCCTTTTCCTAATATCCATAGGCTCCACATCTCACCTGAAGGAATGAGAGGGCAACTAGTAGGGCCGAATAACTAGGCAACAACTCGTCTGGTGTTCTCTTTCTTCATCATCTTTAACAGTGAGCCTATCAGCGTCCTCCACCTGGTTTCCCCTCGCTTGGCTGCCTTCCTTTTTCCAGCTTCACTTACTGTGAGCTTAATGTGGTTGGGGGAATCCCAGTTATACTCCTTTAAAAAAAAAAAAGCTCTTAAATAGAGTCTTATTCTGTACTTTCAATTGCTGTGCTAAGAGGTTGATCGATAACCCAGCTCACATGCCAAAGTACTTTGTTAAATGTTTATATTGGAAGGCTTATATGTGAAGATAGTTTGCCAGTTGTTTTACTCGTATCAACACAGATGACAGAAATCTTCCAACAGAAAGCTCCCAAAGCCTTTTTTGAGACACTGTAAAGCATATGGCTGTGGACCTTTGCTATCTTCACTTGGATTTATGGTGTGAGCATGAAAGTATATTTCAATAATGTAGATTGCTATAATTATAATCACTTTTGAACACTCTTATTATTATTAATAAGAGCAAATTGCATGGTTCTAGCACATGCTGGTCTCCTGTTAGATAGGAGTCACATAATGGTATCAGTGTGTAACCCCGACTCTCATCTCCATGCCAACGTGGGCCTGCCTGCCAGTACAGGGCTCTGAGGCTCTGTCAGGCTGCTGGATAGCCTGTGACTCCTCACAGAGTCGGTAAGCAGGACAATGGATCCCAGTTCTTAATGAAAGCACACAGGGGTAAGCACACTTCCAATGGCTGGCCTTCCCACAGGCTAGCATGACACTGGTGAGCTCCATCCAGACTCCTGTGTTCAGCATCCTTTCACTTTCCTGCATCCAACTATTCCTTAAGATAGTCCTGAAGCATGACTTTAAAGGGGAGGAGAAAAGGTGATCAGGGTATGGAAAAGACTCTAGGTACAGTCAGACATGTAGTCCCTAATTCCCCAGAGCTGGTCAGGGACTACTGTCTAGTAAGGGCACATTGTAGCACAAACCAAGGAAAAGCAGACCAGAAACATGCTGGCTTCTTCAGTCTAATGACCTGGGCTCCATTCCCTACCCTCCTTCTTTCTTACTCCCATTGCCCTAGTAAGTCATTCAATGTTTCCAAACCTCACCCCTGCCACTCTCAAGGCACATAGCAATGCTAGCACAAAAGCTGGGGCTTGTGGTGAATATTTGTATCAAACACCAGTCAGAGAGAGGAGGCCAGCTTAATCCCACCAAGAGCCTGTCTCAAAAATTAAGGTGGGCAGTCCCCTCAGGAATAACACCCAAGCTTGTGACTTCCACAGGCAGGCACACACAGATGCACATACATACACATACCACAAACGTGCATACATACCCCTACAGACACCCCCACAAACACACACACACACATCAATTAGGATATAAGGGGGTGGCTGTGAGAGAGAACACATCTGTCAAGGAGTTCAGCACACATAAAGGCTGATGACACTATGGTTATTAACATCGGAAGAAGTCTTGATAATTTATTGCTTCCCTCTCTTTCTCTAAGCAATTTTACTTGAGGTTTCAGAGAACAAAAAGGAAATACATGAATGACCCTGTGCCCACTACTACAGCAGGAACTGTCTTTGGGGTTCAGAGGTCACCTCCCTACCGCTTTCCCTAGCCACCTGCAAACTGTTGCTGGTACCAGAGACACTAGAGAGCAGACTGCAAACCAGGTCACCAACACCTAGCGTTTACAATGGAAGTATCTGATGCATGGATTTTGCCATGAAGCAGTTTGTCCCTTCATCATGCCAGGGAAACAATACAGAATAGTTCACCCCTGTGAAATGATATGCAGAAATGACACTTGTTTGTCACAAGACAGCCTTCCTTACAAGCATGCTATAGTCTAGCTGAGAAATAACCTCAGAGGAACTTCTTCCTTGGCTGTGTTAAGGATACAAACCTGGGTGCTCATTACATCCTGGCTAATTAAATTAATTAAACTTCATCACTGAGTTTAAAGTAAAGGTCATTGAATTATCAACAAAGGCAAAGCAAAGGAGAGCTTTGTGAGATAGGTCTTCTCCACTTTAAAGTTTATTTTTCTGGTTCTCTTTTTCTCAGCCCTGGAACTCGAGCTAGAGCTTTCCTCCTTAAAGGTAGAAGTTTCCCACATGAGGACTCAGTTGGAACCTGTGTATAAAAGAGGCAGACCTCTCCTGTTCTGTGCAGTCCTGCCAAAAGCAGTTCACAGAATTCCCTTCTACCCTGAGATCGGGCTCACGTGGTGGTCTGACTACTCAGGAGACCCAAAGCCTCCTCAGCTGACACAGCCCCCTCCCCCTTCAGTCTGCTCTGCAGCCACTTCTGGACTGGGCACACAAGGACCCTGTACAGCAACTGCAACTAACGTTTTGAGTAAAACACTCTTGAGGGTCTAAACAACTACAGAAGTTATTCTGCAGTTTCTCTTTTTAAAAATTAGCATGGCGCATCTTCTTAAAGTCTTGAATAATTTAATTAGAATTATACAAAAGTCATGAGCATGTTCTATTTATGGGCAATCACATCAGCATGAAAAACCCCAACGACAATGTTAAAAATAAAGTGTCTTCATACGGTGCATCCAACTCATGAGACAACTTGAATTCGAATTGGAGAGGGTCGGATCACTTCTGGGAGGCTTTTGTTTCCCTTGCCGGATTCCATGCTTTGGGAGCCCGTGTTCCCTCGATACACGAAGTGTTAAATGAACATCGGCACAAGGCGGAGAAGAAAGCTGTTTGGACTGCGTTTGTTTTATCTTCGCCTCGCTATCCGCCCGGTGTTCCCCAGCCGCTAATGGCATTCACATTCTCCAACCCCCGCAGGATGCATGCCTTGGCGGGTGCATGGCTCCCAGAGGCTGGGCAGCTATGAGGAAGCCAGCAAACAAACTCCGAGGAAGGAAGGCGGCTCTGCTGGGCAAAGAGACACTTTGGAACCGGGTGTCTTTTAGCTGAGCTCATGGAGAAATCTCTTTTAAAGGGTACTGCGCCTTGGATGCGGTCCAAGAATCTTTAGCAATGAGACAGCATAGAGAGCGGTATCAACGCCAGTGATTTCCATGCATCTCACAGCACCTTTTGCCAAGACCCCACTCACCCACCACTCAGTAGGTACCGCTCTAGCTGGAAGGAGGCGTCTTTCCTGGGGAGGAAGCATGTTACAGGTCCCTTCAGCTGCCCAGCTCCACGGGGTAGGAGAGAGCCATCAAGTTCTGAAACATTTGCTCACACCCCCCTGAGCTGTGCCGGGGCAGAGGCTGCGCTCCCTAGCGCGCGCCTCCGCGCCTCACCCAACACATGCAGCTCCCTGACCCTTCTTCTTCCCTGGGAAAGCTACTACCTTAGGGGCGACATTAAATCTCGCGGAGCTAATTCCCAGAAACCACTACCCCCAACACTACCTTCTGCGGAGGGGTCCCGATCAGCATCTCCAGGTAGTAGCCGCGGCCAGAGTCCCCCTGAAGGTTGTCCACCATAGCCAAGAAGTTGGCGGTAGCCCTGGCAGGCTCCAGTGCGAGGGCCAGGCCATCGGCCCGTGGCAACTCTGGGGTCCCGAGCCCGGGAACAGCCGAGGTTCTCTGGTTCGTGGCCCCAGCCACTTGGAGGGGCAGCGTGAAGGGCGCGGGGGCCAGCGCAGGGACCGCGCTCAAGAACCACTGCGCCAGCAGCGGGAGCAAGAGTGCTCGAAGCAGCGCGCCCATCCCCGCGGCGGGGGCTCGGCGAGTCTGCGAACGCGTGGTTCTGCGGTCCTTAGCCGGACGGGGCGGGGCGGACGGGGAGGAGGCTGGAGAAGGCGGTGCGGAGTTGAGCAAGTTCTCAGCCGCTGCCCCCTCTGGCGGCCACCGCCCCGCAGGCCCTGCCCCTCCTCCGTGGCCAAGGTCAAGGATGGGCGCGGGTCGCGCCTCTTCCCGGGGAAACTGGAGTGCAAATTTTCCCCGGAACGTGCCCGGGAGGCCACGACTAACGGATATGACGAGGCTCAGCCTAGCGCTGCTTGAAAGTTTCAGGAACCCTTAAAGGGGCAGCTAAAGCGCAAACTGGCTTTCTGGACCTTCGCTCAAGGAGTCCGCAGGAGTTCACTGTTCCTGTAGAGGCAGAACTGCGGGGATGACTGAAGGGTCAGAGCTCCGGGCAGGCAACTGTGAAAGAGCGCCTCTCCGCTTGCCAAGAGCATCTCCAATGGGGTCTGGCTGCCTCTCGGGGCTTCTCCCACGCGAGGATCTCCCTTTCCAGCTCCTTAGGAGTTAGCTGGTTCTCTGAGAAAGGATTTGAAGTACGGATGAAGGCTGGGAGCACTGGGAGCTCCAGGGCTAGGGGAGGCAGGTGAGGGGATTTTGAATTTCTGAGAAGGGATCTGGGCTATTGCTCCTTCCTGCTTGCACTCCCCAGAACCCAAAACCACAAGGCTGAGGAGGTGGCTTTGGGCCTGGTCTTCCTGGTCCTCCTCTTCTCCTTAATACAGATTCAATTCTGCTAGCTCAGTCTCCCAGGAATCCCGTTAGTCCACCCAGTTAGTGAATTACTATCAGGGTCCCAAATGAGGCTGCCATCCAGCCGTCCCCTTCTTTCATCCGCCCGCCAGCTCTCCGCAGATTATCTAATTAATACTTGTTTAGCCAGACACCGAAGCCGCAGAAATGCATTCAGAGGGCTATTTTATTTCAGGTACTGAACGCAGGGGGGACAATTACACCACTAAACTCATCGATTTCTGCTGAATCAAGGAATAGAAGAAATCTTTGTGTCTCCTCCAGCTGAATTATGTTGGCTTTAAAAAAAAAAAAACAAGACCATCTTCAAACAATGGAAAGTAGAAATCAAGCTTCCCTAATCCTTGACTGGAACTTCCAGATACAAGTGTCTATGTTTATTCCCAATGTCAGAATCCTATCTTGCTCTACCAGGGAACTTTCTGTCCGAGATCTTTGGCTATGCTACTTTCTAAATGATGCTGGTTATAAGTTGCATTTTTTCCCTCTGAACTCTATCCAAGATCCAAGGAATCCCCAGCCACATGAAGGCAAGCCTGATTGAATCCCGGGATAGAACCTACATTGTTATTCCCCATAAATCTGCATAGTTATGGAGAGCTCTTACATTCATATATTCGCATTTAAATTCAAAATTGTAAGGAAAGGGCAATTTAAAAGAGATGGTTATTTACAAATCCTGGTGTTCAGTCTTGAGGGGTTGGGGACCACCCAGATAGCTCTTAGAATGACAGCATCCTTTTGGCAGCACATGGAATTTATCAAGGACATTGACTCAGGTGATACATGATGTGTAAGGTATAAGGTCAATATTAAAGACATTTGCTCTCTCTAGGAGTTTAAGAAACACAAGGGAAATCTGTAGAACTCAAGTCTAATTAATGTTTGTATTTGAAACTCCCTACTTCATGTAGTGTGAATATTCCAAGCTTTTACTGGTAAAAGGAAGGTATATAGACAACTGCATAGAGACAGGTTCAAGGGCATATGCCATTTTAATGAGTGGTAGGACCATCTTGCCAAAAGCACTGTCCAGGCCCTGAAGAGTTAGCACCAGACACCTTGTCTTCATTCTGTGTGGCCTTAGCATTCTTTAGCCTCATTGCCTACAGACCTCCTGATTGACATGGGCTTCCTCACTGGCATCCCCTGGAGATAGCCGGCACTGCTCACTCAGAGCTCTTTTCACACTACAACCTATCCAACTTCTGCTTCCAGGACCCAGTTACACTCTTACAAACCACTGAGGGCCTCAGGATGTTGATCTGTATTTAACAAACTATGACTCCAAAATGGGAAACATTAACAATTAAAATAAAAACACACCTGGGCCCAATTGGTAAAGTGCTTACTGTGCAAACATGAGAACCTGAGTTTAATCCCAAGCACCCACTTATAAATCCAGGCATGGCAGCATTTCCCTGTAATCCCAGCAACCGAGAAGGCAGAGAGAGGCAATCCCTGGGGCCCACTAGCCAGGCAGTCTAGTGTAATTGGCCAGTTCCAGGTCCCACTGCACCCATCTCAAATGATAAAAAGAAAAGTGGGCATCTCCTATAGTGGTTTGAATGAGACTGGCCCCTTAGGCTCCTATGTTTGAAATCTTGATTTCAAGTTGTTTGGTAGGATTAGGAGGTGTGGTCTTGTTGTTTGTTGCCAACTTTGAGGTTTCAAAAGCGCATTCTAGTCCCACCCCTTTGCCTAATGCTTTAGAATCAGACATAAGCTCCCAGCTGTTGTACCCAAGCCATACATACAGTGCTTTCCACCACACATGTGATGGTAATCATGAACTAACCCTCTGGAACTGTAGGCAAGCCCCTAATTTAATGCTTCATCTTACAAGTTCCCTGGTCATAGTGTCTTTTTACAGCAATAAAATAGTAACTAAAATAACTCCTGGGGACCACTACACAAGGTTGATTCCTGGCCTCCACAAGTACATGTGTACATGTACATACCCAATGAATTTACTTGCACACACACAAAATAAATAACAGTGACCAACTTTCTCCCCCTTGTGTGTGTGTGTGTGTGTGTGTGTGTGTGTGTGTGTGTGTGATGTGTAGGCATGTTTTCATGTACAGGCCCTGTGCATATACATGTGCAGGTCCCAGGTTAATGTTGGGAACCATCCTCTATTGATTACGTTACCTTATTAATTGAGACAGGCTCTCTCAATAGAGCTCAGAGTTCAACTACATGATTAGTCTAGCTAGCCAGCATGCTCTGGGAAGGCCCAGACTCTACCTCGAAAGGCTAGAATTATGGGGAGCTACCATGCTTACCCACTCTCTTACCCTTGCATGGTAAGTACTTTAACCACTGCACTGTCTCCCTGGGGTGGGATGGGAGTTAAAGCAACGAGTAACATTACACATGTAAATTTTCTTTTAATATCTGGATTAATAACAGACAGCCAGATCTTTCCAACTATGTCTACATTTAGTCTGTCTGCCTCTTAAATATACCAAAGCTCCTTGAAGTCCGGGTTGTAAAAGGGCAAATGATACTTTAGTGTGAAACAGCTTTGACTAAAAGGCCTGAAGCTTTTGAGACCATTCATCCTCTATTGAGTCTTGTGTTATAGACAACAAAATTGACCCAACCCTGTATATCAAACACTTTATCACAGCTGGAGGAAACTGCTAAACAGACTTGGACATTTTAAATCTGCTACCTGGACCAAGGGGCACCATTTTTTTCAATCACTGAGGTTCCAGAAAGCTGCAAATGGGCCCAGCCACCTGCAGCCGAGTGCAAGCTTGCATCTCTGCTTTCTTCTGGAGGCCAATTTTATATCTGCCACCTGGCTTCTCCCCACCCATGTATACAAAAGCTAAATCCTCCACTCACTTAAAACTTTCTTGCTCTTACCCTATCTCCTAATTTTCCAGCCATAGTTCTTTGTGTGTATTTGTGAATGTGTGTGGACATGTTCATATACATCTGCATGCGTGAGAAGGGTAGACGTCAGTGCCAGGCATCTTCTTTAATTTTTATCCACCTCATATTTTTTGAGACAGAGTTTTCTCAATGAACTTAGAACTTGATGGGAGGGCAATAAGGCCCAAGGATCCTCCTGTCTCCACCTCTCCAGTGATAGATTATAAGCATGGGCTGACTTTTTAAATGGGTGCTGGGAATAGAACTCGGGTCTTCTTGCTTGCAAAATAAACTCTTCACCAGATGAGCTTCCCCCCATCCTTATACCTCTGTTTTATCAACTTTATTTTCTTTCACTCACTGTTCATCTCACAATGTCCGCCTGCTGAAAACCTGTGTGCTTCCCTAGATAGCGTCAGCCTGTATTCTCTCATGACACTCCTGAGAAGCACCCCACACTGGCGACTATGTCCTTCCTTGTGACTTTATGTTTATCAGGATCACCCAGGGATTTGTCTTCACCTCTTAACCAGACAGTTCCACTCAGATGGTCTGGGGAGGGTATCCATCACTGTCAGAATTAAACAAAACAAAACAACAACAACAACTACAACTGGTTGAAAGGAAGATTTAAACCTGGAAGAAATGAGATGCAAATGTCAACTGAAGTCTTGGATTGATTCCAAATTCCAGTGTGTAGTCCCAGACAGAGTCTTCTATTCTGAAAAATAAAACCAAAATGGAGATGACCAAGCCTCTTCTGGGGAAGGTACATGAGTGTAATGCAGATTTCTCTCCTTATGGCAAGGCTTAAGGTGTTAGGTCCCCAGGTTGCAAAGACCTATGGGGGATATTCACACAGAATCTCCTGGCCTTACCTGAGGGAATGCTTGGTTTACATTTGCCCTGCATTTTTATTGGAAGTCTTTACTTTCACTTCATCTGTGACAGATGTTTCCCCAGAATCAGAAAAACAAAGCTTGGACTATGATTTATTCTTGTTTGTCTCTGAGGATCGTGGGAGTGAAATAGATCACCACTCCTCTGTTAATGAGGGTGATGTGGTTGAGTCAACACAAGGCCCTGGTCTGGGCACATCAGCTAGTGTCCAGATGTCCTTTTCCAATGGGAACTTAGTTCTAACAACAATTTGCCTACAAACCTGTTCCAAACATGTTAGTGGATTATCAAAAGGTTAGAAAGGTCTTGCTGGATCATTGGTTTCAAGACCTAATGGGAACATTCAGAGATGAGACAAGCAAGAACGAGGAACTGACTCAGGTTACTAATTTGTTAAAAGGCCTGGACATTTAAAGAATTAGATCTCCTGATCAGAAGAATAAGGGGAGATGCTAGAGGCCAATAATCAAATCAGAATTTCCTGTATATCTAGTCTATCACCTCTCTAGACTGTAACAGCAATTGCTGCCAACCATGGTCACTTGGTTATGTACTGATGTGCTGGGTTAAGTATTAACTGCTTGCTGAAGCTATGTTTTATCTTTCTTAATACAGTTCATGAGTTTGCAAAAAACTGTAGAGATTTAGGAGGAGAAGGAAGGGAAAAAGTAAAGGGTGCACATTATTATTAAACATAGGAAGTTCTTAAGAGAGATTGTACATGAGAAAATGAATGTAAAATGTCTTCAGCTGTGGAGAGAAATAGATGCATAAATAAAGATGACCAGAGTGTGTGGCACCTGTGGGCTAAAGTCTTCTTTCTCCTTCTACATATACCTATTCCACACATCCTCCCTTTGGGGTCAGAACCCTGGTGGGACTGGACCCCAGCACCAAACTTTCTTTTTTTCTTGTCTACTAAAAAAGTTCCAGAAACTCAGAATTTCTGCTATTCAGAGTAGGGTTTTTAAAAGCACTTTCTCCAAAAGAAACTAGAGAGAAAAAGCTGACTTCACAAAGTGAATGCGCTAACCTAGAACACTGTCACACCAGAAGGCAGGGCCGCTATCAAAGAGTTCTGAGGTCCTATCACAAGCAGGGTAAAGCTGGGACATTTAAATGTCATGGGAAACAGTGACTGCAGTAGCTCCAAACACTTCAATTATGTTAAAATCTGTTTGCTCGGAATGTTCTTTTTAAAGGTACATTGATTAGCGTTGGAGAATGCTAAGGAACCCAACTCATTACATTTAAAAGCTGGCAGAGAAAGGACAAGGATCAAGCATTTGTTTTCTTGATTCCCGTACAAGCTATGTCTCCATCTAAAGAAAAAATTGATGACAGCATGTTTCTTTTTATGGACATATATTGCCCATAATATGTGAAGGCAAAATAATATAATTAGAATATTGTTGTTTGTATGCCCTGTGATGGATAACTTTGTCACCATGTTGTGGCTTAGAATCATCTGGGAAGAGAGTCTCAATGAGAAGTTGTTTATTTTGTATTAACCTGTGGGCATGTCTATAGCGTTTGTCTGAATTGATGTGGGAAGACACAGGCAACTGTTGGTGGCAATATTCTCTAGGCAGAAGGTCAAGGACAAGTGGGCTTGCCTGTGTTTCTTTCTGTTTCTGACTATAGATGTGATGTAAAACCTAGTTGTTTTAAGTTCTTGCCCTGACTTCCCTGGATTTTAACCTAGAATTGTGCACTAAAATAAATCCTTTTCTTCTAAGTTTCTTTTAAAAAAAAGTTTACCATATGTATTTAAAAAATATGTGTATATGTATATAGTGTGTGTGTGTGTGTGTGTGTGTGTGTGTGTGTGTGTGTGTATGTGTGTGAAGTTCTTGAAGAGGCCGGAAGAGGGTATTGGACCTGGATCTGGAGTTGGGAACCTGTGTGCTGGGAGCTGAAAGTCATTTGTGAGAGTAGAACACACCCTTCTCCCCTAAGCTGTTTCACCAGGCCCCCTAAGTTGCTTCTTGTCAGGATATCTTATCATAGCAACAAAAATGAAACTAGACCAGTTCCTGTGAATATATATATACATATATACATATATATGCGAATATATATGTGTGTGTGAATATATATATATATATATATATATATATATATATATATATGTAAATATAGAGAGAGAAAGAGAAGGGAGACAAAAATGAACATATACAATACTACACATGGCTTGTTCTTACCCAAAGAAGAAAGCCTGAATGTGACCAAGCCAATTTGCCACAAGTTGACAGATGTCTTCCTGGAACCTGAATCTGGCCAGCTTCCCATGTCTGTAAATAAAGTCTCATGGATACACACCCATATTCATTTGATCAAGACTATATGGCCCAGAAAGCGTTGAGTGTTTACTGTCTACTCATCCACCCTAATGTCAATTAAAAGATTTTTATGCCCCTGTCAATCAATTGCAATGTATGGACCTTATTTAAACCCTCATCGGAACAAAATGGCAGTTAATTATGAAACAGAAATTTAAACATAGGTAGGAATATAATATGGTATTATTAATAATTTCAGCTATAATAAATGTGTGTGAAAGTCTTATCCAGTAGAGGTGTGCAATTACACACTGAAATAGTAAAACAAGGTTTGTTTTCCCGTATTGGGTTTGTTAGGAGCATTTTAAGCAAGATCTGAAGCGAACTGTATCACCCTAGGAATGTCTTTTTCAGCCTACCCTTTACTGTTTTCATTTTAAAGAAACTTTAATTTTAAATGAGGCATGGAGTTACTATTTGGAGTGTATGGAGTATGGTTTTCATAGCCTGGGGGCCAATTTACAGAGCCTGCACTCTTCATCACAAGGCTAGTGCTATCATGTCCTTTCTGAAGGTCACAGAATGGTCCATCTGGAGAAGGTTCCAGAACACTATCCACATAGTGAGCACACAGCAGGAGAAAGGGGCTGGAGACCCTGGAGACAGCAGCTATCCACACCAGCTCAGTACGCCTGTCTGTCACTCACTAGACGTGCACCCACATAGGAGAGTAACACCAGAAACACTTTCCAGCAAAGTGTGCTGGAGCAGTCTGCTTGCCAGACCCCAGACTGGCTTGTGGTGGAGGAGACTGGGGTGTGGTGAGCTTGAAGATAGGAGGACCAGTGAGAAAGTGACTGCATTGATCCTGGCAGCCTGTGGCCACTGGTCTGGACCTGGAGAACAGGATGGCCACTGATGTGGACCCAGAAGACAGAGCTTTTGGGGTTCAGGAGGCTGAATCCTCTAATACAGCATGCAGCTGGCTGGGCAGGACTTCCTGCCTAGGAATGCCTCCTATTGTGTTTAGAATGTGAAATGGCTCCCTAAATTACATGATGGCACTTGGCCCCAGCTGGTGGCATGTTTGGGAAGGTCCATTTAGAGGGCAGAGCCTTGGGGGAGGAGGTGAGACTTGTAGATGAGCCTTGAGGCTTAAGCTCAGTTCCATTTCCTCTTCATTCTTCACTTCCTGACTGCAGTTGTAATATGACCAGCAGGGCTCCTGTGCCTGCCGCCATGTCTCCCCAACCTGCTGTGATGTATTCCCCACAATGATGGAGTGAGTGTGTCAGCTCTCACTGAAATAAACCCCACTACAGTTGCTTAGGTCAGCTATGTTGTTGCAGCAACAAGGATAGTCCTTGACACAGTAGTCTATAGACAGCCTGCTGGATTCCTTTTGCTTACACTTTGCTGATGGTGGCCACTGTCAGAGTGGTGCCACCAACCCTGCCTTCTTTCTTTCTCAAATCATGAGAGATAAGGTATGCAGTTACCAGTGTCACAGGAGGACACTGGGGTACAGGGTTAGTGACTGAAATTATACTGAGTAATGACCATTGAATCCAAACTCCAGGCAGCTGGCCTCCAAAGCAATGTTCTCTTCCTAACCGTGCTATCTCTTTATGATGAATCTGAGGAGATGGCTCAGAGGACAAAATACTTGCTGTGCAAATGTGAGGATCTGGGTTCAGATCCCTAGTACCCAGGTAAACTCTGGGCATGGTAGCACATACCTCTAACACTAGTGTTGGGAGGCAGGGATAAGCAAATCTTGAGAATGGGTGTGGCAGCTTGCTTGTCAGCCAGTCTGCATTGGTGAGAGACGCTACTCTGCATCTAAACACTAAGGTTGAAGGGCCAGGAAGATGGCGCCTTAGGTAAGAGGCATTTCTCTGCCAGCATGAAGACCTGAGTTCAAACCCTCAGCACTCATGTTTTAAGGAAGGATGATATGCTATTGGTATTGTCATCTTGGTACAATCTAAAGTTACCTGGGAATCTCAACTGAGGAATTACCCAGATCAGATCAGCCTGTGGCTCTCTGTGCGTAATTGTCTTCATCGATGACTGATGTAGGAGCACAACCACTGTGGGCCGTACCACCCCTAGGCTGGGGAAGGTAGCTAAGCAAGCCATAGGGAACAAACTAGTAGGCAGTGTTCCTCCATGGCGTCTGCCTCAGTTCCTGCCTTGAATTCCCTCAATGATGGACTGTAATATGGAAGAGTAAGATGAAATAACTATTCCCTCTTCAAACTGCTTCTGATTATGGTGTTTGTCAGAAACAGAAAGCAAACTAAGACAGCTGGGTATTACTGGGCATGCATGTAACCCTGTCACCGGGGAAGTGAATAAAGACAGGCAGATTCTAAGAGCTTGCTGATCATCTTGTCTGGCCAAGAAAAGAAGAGCTTCATGTTCAGCAGTAATAAGCAATAAAGAGATGGAGGAAGATTCTTGATATTTTGCTTAGACCTCCACATATGTGTACATAGGTGCAAATACCTCAGACTCACATGCATGCACATATATCACATCATACCACACACACATGCACACACCACACCACATGCAAACACACACCACATATACACACACATACACATACATCACATACCACAACACATACATACACACACATATACATATAGCCATGCCACACCACATACTTACACACACATACCCATATACATACACCACACACATATACACAAACCACATACACATATACACACATACATACACATATACATACACCACACCATATACATATACACACCATTATATAGTTTCAGGTTGCACTGATGTTATAGGACAGGCACAAGCTGAGTCCCCTTGGGCAAATTAATCTGGACAGGTGTACTGCTATTGTCACTGAGATTCTTTTCTTTCTTCTTTTTTTCTTTCCTTTTCTCTTTTTCTTCTTTTTCTTTTTTTTAATTTGGTGAAGTAAGGTCATGGGGTGGTCACTCAACAAATAAATACTACCCTGCCTTTAAAAAGTTACTTCAGGCTTTAGGCCACTGGACTGCATGTGTGTAAGCTACAGGCATCTCTCCTAGTTGTTTTTCTTCTTCCTGCCTCCTTTCCAGGATTGTTCTGAGTGTTCTCACCCTTGCCATCACCCCGACAGCAGTTTGCACCCCTTCTACAGGCAGAGAATCACTTGATGATGATCTCACTGGTGAGAGAGTGCAATCCTCCACAGAGTCAAGCCGTTCTGAAAGCACAGTCATCACTGAACACTGACTTAAGTAAGAAGGAAGATGTCTTAGTGATGGGGTCCTTGGTGGGTCGCCAGCAACAGGCTGGCTGAGCAGGGCAACTTCTTCTTTTGTGGGCTAAATTATTTAGGTCATTGTCTAAAGGTCTTCAGAACTTTTTTTTCCCATTGAATACCAAAGACAAATTCTTTCTGGTTCCTGCAGAAGTATTTAAGTGGGGACTACTTGGAGTTTGGAATTATCTTTTGAGTGGGTTGATGATCATACTGGGGGGTGGGGAGTGAAGATGACAGGAGGCCTCAGTCAGCAGTGTGAACCTGAGTGTGCTTAGCCCAACTCTGCCTGTTCGCTTGACTGAACCAAGATGGCCTTCAGATCTCAGCAGCAACAAGAGACTCAAGGCGAGGTGGGTGAACCTGTAGCTACTCAGTCATTCCAGCAGAGGGATGTCTCAGAAACATAGTCCACGCTACTTCTGTAAGTTCATGTGATCAGTGTCGTGCATGAGTCCTAGGGGCAACCAGAAACCCGTGAGTTGATTCACAGCTGTGCATTTTTTGTATACCTCAGGGACAGTGTGAGGGTTGTTCCTGCCCTCCAACCTACTGCTACCTATTCCCAAAGACCACTGAGCAGGCAACGCAGACACTCACACTAACTGCCAGTATCCATCAACACGAGCTTCCAATTGCCCACATGTGTAGACAGTGTAAAAGCACAAGACACACTAGGAAAGCTGATTGCATGAAGACCGTGGGCTGAGAGGGTGGCGGGGGAACCTCACACACAATTCCATATGTTTCCCCGAGGGAAATTTTGTAAGACTGTGTCAAGGAAATGAGAGCTTTTATTGTTAAAATAAAATGAGCAATTGAAGCTCAAAAGAATCATTGGAGATTAAAAAAAACAACAACAACAATAACACAGTTTCTGAGCATAAAAGACAAACCCAGTAAGGCTGTAAAGGACAGGAGGGATGGAAGTGAAATCTGTGGTGATGGATTAGTGGTTCTGCGTAATTCAATTCAGGAAATTATTGTAGCCCAGGGCCAAAAAGGCAAAGAGATAGAAATGATGGAAGAGTGTACTTATGACAAGGGAGGTCTGAGAGAATGTTCTTTCCTGCCGCAGAACGCCATGGAGAGAACCTAGAGACAGTGTTAAAGTTGGGATCAAACAGGCAAGATTACTTTGAGGTTAAGACATATAAGCAAGTTTCACCAAACGCCAGGGAATTTTTCTGAAAGGACACAAAAGAATTCCAAAGACAAGGTCTGAGGTGCAGGTTGTGGTAGACACTTTGTCTGTATACACAAAGTCCTGGAGTCTAACCCTAGGAAAAAGAGAAGTTACTGCAGTCACACACGTGCTTGCATTTCAGTTGGTCTGGACATCTTTCCAGAAGACTAAATCAATGTCAGAGATCAGGAGATCTAAACTAAAGAGGGGGCAATCTGAAATTCCGCACAGCTGAACTCTCTCTCCTGTGGGCAAGAATAGAAGGAAGTACATTTGTTACAAAAAAAAAAAAAAAAAAGCCACAGAATAACAGAAAGAATATTCCAGATTGTTTCAAGCAGTTCTTTCAGTAGGGGTTGTGGATGAGCATGAGGGGACGAAAATGAAGAGACAGAACTATCTCCCAAAATCCTGCCTGGGTAAGGGTGGAGATTATAACCAGAGTTTAGCTGTGAGGGACTCTCGCTGCCACACAGTAAGGACTGAATCCTGATACTCTTGCTGTGTGCTCTTCCATAGAATGTGTCACCTCCTCATAGCTTAGCTGCTTCTGCTAGAATGGGAGGGAAAGACTACTTCCTACCTCACTAAGTGATTCAAAGTGACTACATGTCGAACACCTCACATAAAACTCCCATGATTTAATTATGAGCCAAAAGTTATTGCTTGAATTAACAATTACTGTTATTCTTTGTGATTTTAAACTCTTTTTTAGTGAAACTCGTCAGAAGCACTTCTCCTAGTAGAAAAGAAGATTCTAGGAGACTTCAGACGTGCGCCACTCCTGAGTAGCATTTATTGGATTGTTCTGGACAGGTTTGTCTACTTTTCTTCCAGGGACACCGAGAAGGCCCTTCTCCTCAGATGATGCAGGCTCATGCCCAAGCACCCCAAAAAGTACCCAACAAAGTAACAAAATGTACCCAAGAAAATGTGAACTGAAATTTCTGTCTGTGATGAAAGTCCTATAGAAGGATTGACCTATCACAGTAGAGAGAGAAGGTGGGAAGAGAGAGGGAGGAGGGAGAGAGGGGGAAGGGAGGAGGAGAGGGAGAGAGAAGGATATAAAAGGCTAAAACTATCATTAGCTACCTTTAATTTCCTTGGTTTGGGGCCATTTATCACTCACTTTTTTGTTATCTGAACTAACATCCCTTTGACTATCAGACAAATGTTTTGGAACCTGTTCCACCAACCCCTGTCCCAGTCCAAGCTGCTGCTCCGGTCTTCGGGTCAGGGTCTAGCAAGAGAGAGAGTGGGGATGGAAGGGAAAGAGACACGAAGAATGGAGACAAGACAGGGGGTCTGATCAAGTCTCGTTTATTGAAAGGAAATCCTGGGTATTTATATAGTTTTCCACATGCCTTGCAGCTGGGGGCAGTAAACAGCAAAACAAGAGAGGTGGGAAAAACAAGATGTTTATCAGAGTGTGCTCAGCTGTTGTAGGTTGTTGAAAAACAAGTCTCTTGTCAGGGTATATGGCCTGAGATGGCTGCAAAGATGATAGCCGCTTTCTGCTAGGAGTCGGCTCCCAACAAACCCCAAGTCTAAGAATGCTGTCAAGTAGCATCCAAAGACTATGGCAGAGACTCCCTTGCTCTGCTGTAACTGCCTCTCTGAGCACCACCACCTTCCCACCAGCACATTAGACAAACGCATCAATTTCTGACTTCCTTTTGCTCTGTGACCATCAAAGTTCATAGACACAGAAGAATGTGTTTCCCTGAATTCATATTCTTGAGACATGGTTGTATCTGACTTATACTCTCTCTTATTCACTTTAGAGTGAAAGCTGTGTTTTGTGTTAACCAGTAAGAGTGATTTCACTAAATATTCCTCTTGGGAGAGGTGAGCTGGATGCTGATGTGTTCACTGTGCAGTAGCAGGGGTTTGCTTTTTGAGTTGCAAACATAGAATTGGAATTACAAGCTAGCACTTCTGCTCTTGGCCAATTGAGATCCTGTAAAGAACCTCAACCCCAACGTGACAAAGACAGAATAAGGTCTGAATGTGTTTATTCCACAGACTTGGAGCTGGTTGTTTTAGTCTCAGTGACACTCAGGAAAGCTGTGAAGGGTTGACCCAGTTCTGTGTGTTTCTGGACATTGGAACTGGTGTAGCTAGTCTACAATGAGAAGCCTCCAGCAAAGACAGCACTAGAACCTTCCAGCAAAGACAGAACTAGAATTTATCTTGTTGGGAAGGGAAGTCAGGTGGTTATAGTGTTGATGAGTTACCCATGCTAGGTATCTCATTTAATTCTTAAGACAGTTATAAACAATGTGTGTCCTTATTCACATTTTAAAGTGAGGCCTTGGGGACAAAGAGAATTTGAAGATCTTGCTTCTCTTGGTAGAAACATTGGATCTAACAACCAGTGTAGGTATAATGGTTTTGTGCACTGTATAAAAATTATCCTTCTATTATTCAAATCCTGATTTCTGTGCCCACAACCCAATATCTTGTTACAATCTAGACATGGTATTTTGATGTTTATTCTAAGTATGTCTTGTCTCAGGTTTGTGTAAACATTGCTACCCATTTATTCTCTGACTTGTAAATAAAATTTGATCAGCTAATGGCTGGGCAGAAGAGAGGATAGGGCTAGACTTCCACCAGGCAGGGGAAAGAGGGGGATAGGAGAGATGTGACATGAGGAAGGGATCTGGAAGAGACATGGAAAAACACACCTGAATCCCAGAGATCCAGACAAATACTAAAATGCAAGTATCTCAGGGATTTTGGCTGGGAAGAAGCCAGATTAGCTTAGAGGATTAAAATAGATCAATGATTACCCAGTTATTATGCTGTAAAACTTGTCAAATAAATCTTATAGTTTCTGTCTCATTCATTTGGGAGCTATGCAGGGATAAAGAAAAATTATAACTTTTAAAAATGCATTTACAATCCAGAAAAATGAATCTCAGTATAACCAGAAGATATTTGAATGTCACATGGTTCCTTGGAGTTTTGCTTTATTGTTGTTTCTAGATTTTTGTTGTTTTGGGCACACAAACTCATTGGCTCTTGAATGAAAATTGTATTAAGCATCTACTCTCCCTAAGGCTGAAGAATACAGTATTCACTGAGACATGGGTGAAGGCTTGTCTTATTGCCTCTTGGAGACTGGTGGCTTCGTGCTTATGACCATAGTGCTCTGATCATGAACTTTCTTTATATCTTGTTGGGAATACGATGGCTCTGTGGATTTTATTTTTTAATTCTATTTGTGGATCTTGAGTTGGTGTTTTGCTCTTGAATATGTAAGCTTGTTTTCTTAGATCTGTGTATCAACAGTAGACACTGAACTTGATAGACATGAAGTATAAACTCTGGGCATGATATGAGCTTGAATCATCTAAAGAAGGACAATCTAGGGCATGGAAATCTTTGATCTGAACCAGAGCACAAAGTTGGTGAATTTCAGCCCTCATTTGCTCTGAGCCATTAGCAATCCTTAATGTTGGGAGTGACCACTTTACCTCAGCCCTGCCCCTCTCTGTCTGGGTTTTCATTATTCTCCACCCCCCCAATCATACACACACACACACACACACATACACACACACACACACACACATACACACACACACACTATTGCTGTTTCCTCTTTTTTTCTTCAGCTTATTTTTGGGATATTAGGGTTCTTTTCTGGGTCCTGTTATCAGCTTTCTGTCACTAAGACAATTGCCTTTCAAGAAGAAAAGGTTGATTTGAGCTCATTTCTCTGGAGGCTTCAGCCTATGGTTGTTTGGTCTTATTGTTTTAGGGCTGAAGTAACACATCATTGTGTGAGTGTGTGGACAAGGCAAACCACTCAGCCATAACTAGAGCACACAAAGAAGAGCAGCAGGTTGGAGTTCCACAGTACTCTTCTGCAACACATTCCCAATGACCTAAAGACCTACCATAATCTCTGAAGGTCCCACCTAATGTTCCAATGGTGCAACATGAGGACCAAGCCTTAAATACGCAAAGACACTTAAGATTCAAGTGGCAGGCTCTGTTCACAGTCACTCTCTCGGGAGTTCAGATGTTACAGAATCAAGTGGTGAACTGTTCCCTCAGATTTGAGTGCTGGCTCATATTTTTGAATACCCAACACTCTTTTATCCTTTGCCTCTTGATAATTGAGATTTCTACATCTCAAATCAACATGACCAAAGTGGGGTCTCTGCTTTCTCCACAATCTTTCTCACCTTAGTCAATACCACACCCATCTTCTTTGGTATCATGGTTTTTTGTCAACTTGACACAACCTCGAAGTGTCTGGGAATCCCCAGTGAGGGATTGTCTACCTTGTGAGTATGTCCATGCGAGACTGGTGGGGTCCTGAACTATGTAATAATGGATACATTGAGGTGAGTACAAGCAAGAAAACAAGCACACATGCATGCATTCATTTTTCTGTTCTTGAATGTGACTGTGTGTGAACAGTTCTTTACAGTTCTTGTCACCTTGACCTTCCTGCTGTGATGAACTATTACCTAAAGTAACACCCTCAAGTTGCTTTCTGTCAGGGTGTTTTATCACAGCAACAGAAATAAAACTAGAACTAGTTGTCACGGGGACCTAATAAACATTCTGTACCATGCCATCCTCTGCTCAAAACCCTGTGATAGTTCCCATGAAACATGCTTATGGAGGCCTTCTGTGGCTTGGAAGACCCCTCTACTCTCTCTCCTCTCCCTTTAGTTCTTGTTTCTCAGGCCTTGAGCCTTCAATTGTTCTTCAGAATAATCAGGTAGGCCTTTTTTGGTTTACTCCCAAGATCTCAGATTAATAAATACCACAAATATAAAACATATTAAAAATTTAAAAGTCCCACTAGCTTTATCAATTCAAACACTTTAAAAGTTTGGTCTCTTAAAACGCAAAATCTCTTTTTTAAAAATTCAAAGTCCCTCTATCTGTGGGCATCTACAAAAGAAAAAAAATAAGATAAATACTTCCTTATCTCAAGAGAGAAGAATGAGGGCACAGTCACAATCTGAAGACAGCAAAACCATAACCGTGGAAATAATTCAATGTTCAATATCTAGGATTCATTCACCATCTTCTGACCTCCTTCAGGGAGCTTGGGTCACTTCTCAAACTCTGCCCTCTGCCACACAAACAGCTTGCCTTCTAAGCTTGGGAAAGCTCTACTCCATTGCTGCTACTGTTCTCAGTGGCCATCCCCCAATACTGCCATCTCCAAAATGCTAGATATTCTGTGGCAACAAGGCTGTACTTTCTTTCGTCAATAGCATCTTCCTGGTTCTCTTCATGGTCCTCGTGGGACCTCAACTTCTCTCCATGATTCTTTCAAAGCTGGAGCTTCAGCTGCTGCTGAGACTGAACTTTCACCAATAGCCTCTCCTGGTGTCAAAGGGCCAAGCCTCAGCTTTTCTCCATGACCTCATCAAGGCTTCAAAACCAGCACTACCTGAGTGACTCTTACATTACCAAGTTCAAAACCATCAGGATATAAACCTTGGCTGCATTTGGAACACCGTTTCTGTGTGCTGACTGTGAGAAAAACACTTACCAGAAGACTTTGCCTCAGTGATGCCCGAGCTGACCAGCATCCATCATTTCTGCAAAGTAAAAGTGTTACTTTAGCAGTTATGGTCTCTTGTAATCACAGCTGATTTGTCAACCCAGTTAACCCCAACCATAACCACAGAATCTTAGTTCAAAATAAAAAACAGCCCCAATTAGAGCATTTAATCTTTCCTATGAAACATCACAAGCTAGGCCTCTGTTATCTGAACTACTCTCAACATTCTTATCTTCCAAGCTCCTATATATCAGCTTTGAGCTCTCAACACACAACACTCAATGTTTGTTTTGTTTTGTTTTGTTTTGTTTCGTTTGCCAAAATTTCACCACAATACTCCCCCAAACAACATGGTCAGGTCTGTCACAACAATAACCCACTATCAGGTACCAACTTGTACTAGTCTGAGTGACTATTGCTGTGATGAAACACCATGACCAAAGCAACTTGGGGGGGGGTGGAGTTATTTGTCTTACACTTTTCATATCACTGTTCAAAATCAAAGGAAGTCAGGGTGGGAACTCAGACAGGTCAGGAACCTGGAGGCTGATACAAAGGCCAAGGAGGGTGCTGTGTCCTAGCTTGCTCCACATGGCTTGCTTAGCCCGCTTTATTATAGACCTGAGGACCATCAGCCCAGGGATGATTCCACCCACAATGGACTAGGCCCTCCTTCATCAATCACTACTTCAGAAAATGATCTCCAGGCTTGCCTACAGCCCAATTTTATGAAGATATTTTCTCTATTGATGTTTTCTCCTCTCTGATGACTCTAGCTTGTGTCAAGTTGACATAAAATTATCCAACATGGGACTCTTTGCTTTCTTCCTCCCTTCTCATCTCCCTTTCTCTCTGTTTTTTCTCTCACTTCTTCCTTCCCTCCCTTCTTCCCTCCTTTCCCTTGTTCCATTACTTCCCCCTCCCTCCCTCCTTTCTTCCTTCCTTCCCTCCTTTTTTCATTCATTACATCTTTTCAGGTTCACAATGATCATGTCTTTAATCAGCTAGACGAATCGACTCTCTAACTCTGGTACCAAGCATTGCACACAAAGCAGAGATGTTTTCAGGCAGTAATAGATTGTTGCTGCCGTTTATTGGTCATTTATTGTGTACAGACACCATGTACAGATACTTTGATTTTATATAGTCAGTTAATTCTCTTATGACCCCAAAGAGTAAATTGGCATAGGAAGTGTCAACACTAGGCAGCAGCAACAACAACAAAACAAAAACAAAAACAAAAAACCAAGCATGGTTGGTAGTTGGAGGGCTAGTGACAGGGCAGGCCCCTGCCAGATGATTTTGTATGGAAGATGCTTTGCAAAGTGTAAACCTCTGTACAAGCTTAAATAAAGAACCAGGGCGTTGCTATTCATGCATCTCCAGGGAACAAGAAAAGTAGATTATGGCTGAGTCAGCTATTTTACTACATTAAAATTTTGCAGCATTAGACTGTCAATATTTTAGGGCACAGGAGACAGTCATTAAGGGTTGAGAGCCTATGGAACTCTCCTTCTTGGGTAAGTGTGCAGATGCACCCTGACCCACAAGCCACAGTCCTTATTGTGGGCTCACAGATGAGACCGCAGAGGGTTTGGGTCTCAGACAGGGCCTCCTCTACTCCTGTCAGACTAGACTCATTCATATACGCTGACTGCATGGTTGAGGGAACCTCAGGCTATGTGTTTCCCTCACAGCTGTCAAACCTTGTTTGTCCTCCTGTGCAGTAAGCTCTTATGATCACTCAGGTCAGAGATCCCAGCTACACACACACACACACACAAATGTGTCACCCCTCATACACCTTTACCATATACAGGCAACACACACACAGATATCTCCCACATAGACACAGCCAACCTTCACACATATAGACAATAAATTTTCATCATAATCACAGATACCACACACAGAAACAGGATACCCTCACACTATATTCCATATCCACCACCTACTCATAACATCATACAAGCTATACACCTAAACCACACATGCCACACATGTATATGCAAACATGTAAATACACACACCACACAGATACATCATACATGCCATATACATGTACATGACTGTTGGAAGCCGACTTTAAGGAGAAAGCGGCTAGAAAGCAGCTATCAGCTTTGCAACCATCTTCAAAATGTTGAGGCATGAGCTGCCCCACACTTGGTGACAAAACTGTTAAGGACCACTCTGCCCCACGTTGGGTGCCAAAATGTTGAGGCCTGAGCTACCCCACATTGGGCGCCACATGACACATGCCACACATACAAATAATACACACCACATATATGCTATACATGGACACCACACATGCATGACACGCATATAAGCCACATGTCAAACACCACACATGTACAGAATATACATTACATATATGTTACGTATAATATGTATGCCATAAACATACACTAAACATACCACACATATATAGTAAACACAGCACTCTCAAATCCTATTGCTCAATCAATAAAGATTGGTGGATTGCTGGCAGAGTCCTGGGACCTGTTCTCATTCTACCGCACTATGCCCACACAGGTGTTCATTTGCCCTATTTCAAGGACCTCCAGGTCAGAGGCTAGGTTATGTGGCTGTTTTCAAAGCTTGAGGTGGGTTCTCAGCTGTCCCAGCTTTCTCAATTTCCAAGTTGCTTCCCCTCCCCCCCACTGGATGTTCAAGTAGCAGCCAGCAGTATGTGTATTCTTCACATCCATCATCTCTCATTCCACATTGCTTGGTCTGAAAGAGGCAGACTTCTAGACTCTGCTCAGAATCCAGCCTGGTGGTTCTTAAATCCTTCGCTAAAGGGTACCATTCCTAGAGCTGCTGATGGAAAGGAGGACTCTTGGGGCTACACAGTCCCTTCCACAGTCCTAGTTTACTTCTGGGAACTTATGGATCAGGATGGTATGTAACTACACAGCTTAATTATTCTAATTAGGATAATAATCAATCCATCTTTTGGAATAAAAAGTTTTGCATGATCTGTCCTGTTTAGAAGTTGCCACTTTGGACCATCTTCTATCTGCAAACAGTGACTCCTATTTCTGACTTCTAAACTGACGGTGCTGAAATAGTGGGCTGTCAGGGCAGTTCTTCTGAAAGGCAGCACTTTGCCAGGACCTGTCCCAAGCTGAAGGGATTATCTGCAATAATCCTGTAGATGTGTGAAAACAGCTGACATGAAGTTACAGTGGACCTTGCTCTAGTGTGTAAACAGGTACCACATGAGGAAGTCCCTGTGTCCTTCTTCCAGACCATTCTTGCTTTCTCATGGTCTCCTGTTTTCCCTGGGTGAGGCTAGATTTTGCACTGAATTCTTTTCAGAATTCGGATGCAAATATCATATCTGTTTAAATAAGGTATGTCTCTGAATGTTTTTTTCTTCCCTGAATTAAATATTTTTTTTCTGGCTAGAATATTTTAAAAGAAAGAGAGTAAGAAAAGAAAAAGGCGGCTGTGTTCGTTTCTTTCACAGGGTCAGTGAATTCCTCATTGTTCCAAGAGCCCAGGCTTTTCTCTCCCTTTTGTTGTGTCCACATGGAACACTGTACCAGGTAATGGAAGGATCTTATGTTTCTGTTCTTTGTTTCCGAGGAACAATAGGGAGATGGTATAACCACAGAAGTGAATGCACCCTCAGAAGTTGGTGGCTGCGGATGTGAGTCCCAGAGGACATAGCTGAGAAGACTCTGTTTCATGTCACCTGCCCATCAGCTTCTGCACTTTTCTTTACAGACACTGTGTATTATACTTGTCATCCACGGGAGAATGTCCATCATCTCTCATTCCACACTGCTTGGTCTGAAAGAGGCAGACTTCTTGACTCTGCTCAGCATCCAGCCTGGTGGTTCTTAGTCCACCCCTAAAGGGTACCATTCCTGGAACTGATGGTGGAAAGGAGGACCCTTAGGGCTACACTGTCCCTACCACAGTTCTAGCTTGCTTCTGGGAACTTATGGATTAGGACAATATGTAACTACACAGCTTAATTATTCTAATTAGGATAATAATCAAACCATCTTTTGGAATAAAATCGTTGCATTCCTTGCTTAGTAGGGCCAAGTAAGGGAGCTTTCGAAAGATGGCAATCCCTCCAGAAACCCCTCACAACCTGTTCTGCCCCTGTCAGGATGAGTGTGCCCAATAGCCATCAACCCTGGGGTGCATGGGGGTTGACAGCTGGTTTACAGCCTTTCAAGTGTCACCTGTGATATTATCCTTCCCCAGTGGTATATTCTGGCCTTTGAAGCCTTTGGATGAAGTCCAGGATGTAAAGATGACACGGTAATTACATGTCTACTGGAGTCAGATCCTTGAAAACAATAGTGGGCTGGGTCACAAGCTGTTGGATGTGAGGTCCTGCAGATCAGGAAGTGAGTATTCATGCCCCATCTGCAGCCTATGACAGATGCAGAAGCAAAGGAGCAGGTGCTCCGTGTTTCCTTCTATTTCCTGACCCTTGGCACACCAAGTGCTCCCCATATGAGAGCAGAGCTCTTTGGGAGTGGGAAACATCGGGGGCTAGGGAGGGTCCCCTAGGTTCTCTGCCTCTACATGCTGGATACTTGTATGTGTTACTGGCTCCCCAAGTTCAACTACTCAGTTTTACTCAGTTTTTCTCCTCCCCATCAGATTAACTCATCTCTCCCACTTCAGTCTGCCCACAGCCCCCCAGTCAGGCTGTTTGTTTTAAGGTTGCCTGGGTGTGCCACAGTTTATACCAATAAGAATAGCAGCCAGCGGACAAGGTGACTCTCTGCAGCAATCCCAGAACTCAAGTGTGATGCTAGAATTGAGGATTGCCATGAATTTCAGGCCAGCTCAGGCCACAAAGGAAGACCTTGTCTCAAAACCAAGAAAAAAGGAAAAGCAAAGCAAAGCAAAGCAAAGCAAAGCAAAGCAAACCAAACCAAACCAAACCAAACCAAACCAAACCAAGACCAACAAACAAAAACAAAAGTAGCCACTAGCCTTGATTTTTCATCATCCTTCAGTCTTCATGGTAGCCACCTGAAAAAGAAACTGGTATAAACCTGATAGTTTTAGCATAGATGCTTTTATTCAGTTTTATTAAACAGCATGCTTTCTCATGACATATTTAAGAGCAATTTTTGTCGGTCAATATACAATGAGGCTCTTTGAAGGGTTGTTAATATACTGTATCTTCCCTCTCATAGGCTCAGGAGTAGAATGCAGTGTAATGGTACCAGCATCTCTAATTTCCTCTTCACAACAGGGCAAGAATAAGCATTCTGCTTTCCATCATGATTTACACTTAACAACAACTATTGCATTCAGTTCCCAGTGTAATTTGTTCCTATCGACTACCCGTTAAGAGCACAGAAAAAGCAAGAGTTAGTTTTAGTTTACTGACTAAGGAGACTGAAGCTCACAATGGTTTGATAATTTGTGTGGAGTCCCAGATGACTAGTTGGTAGAAGAGCTAGGATTTAAATACACACACGTATGAGTATGTATGTATGTATGTATGTATGTAACTATAATGACTGTATTATACATGTAACAGATTTCAGTTTCAATCATAAAACTCTTAATTGTAGATGCAGACTAAAAATGGGCTTTGCAGGTTCTACTCAGGTGTTCTGCAAACACGGTCTCCTCCCAGCTCGGTGCACAGAGCTTTCCCTGATGTCTCACACGCTTCTCTGCAGTTTCTTCCATAAAAGTGGATGTGCTGCACATGGCCGCAGTGACTTCATGGCCCAGGTGTGACTCTAGGACCAGAGGGAGGAAGCTTGGTAGTGAGTAGAAAGAGAACTCTTGTGGAGCATCACCTGTCAATAAAAAAAGCCTATGGCAATGAGCTGAGTCAGGAATGGGAGGAGAAAAAAAAAGAGAAACAGAGAGGGGGGGAAGGGAGAATGGAATTCTGGGAAAGAGTCAGGTGCAGGAGATTTGCCTGGAACATTTCAGGAGACAGACAGACGCATGAAACTGAGAAGAAGGGAACCAGCCTTATGTGGCATTCATAAAATAGTGAGATTCACCAGGGAACTCTGAGGAGACAGACACATAAACCTGAGGAGATGTAACTAGCTAGTGGAAGAACATAGACTAGAATAAACTGGATTATGGAAATATGAGCTAGTCAGGGAATGGAGGCAAGGCTATTGACCCAGTCATTTATTCATACAGGAAGTTTTAGAGTTGTTACTTTTGGGGAACTTGGGTGTGGCTACATTGAAAAGCCTGTGATAACAGTTCTCTATATAATTTCTCTGCAGAGTAGATGAGAGTATGTCTGAGAAGATGGGTAAGAATACTTGCTGTGTAAGAAGTAGGATCTGAATTCAAGTATCTGGTGCCCATATATAAAGTCAGTGATGGCTGTTTGTGCCTGTAATCACTGTGGGGCCAGGTTTGGAAGGATCACCAGAGTTTGCTGGCTGCTGGATGAGCTCCTGGCTCCATGAGAGACCTGATCTCAAGGCAATAAGGTAGAAAGTGACCAGATCAGGACACCTGACATCCACTGATCGCTATGTGTGTGAATTTGCACACACACACACACACACACACACACACACACACACACACCCCACACCTACAATAGTAAGTAAATTAAAAAAAGAAGAAAGAACAAACAAGAGTTGTCTGTCTCACCATTCTGTGGCTTCAATCTTGGCAGGGAGCAAGACAAAGAATAGCCCCATTTCACTGCCTTAAATCATAGCGAGGTGTCAGGTGCTGCAGTTAGCCAGAGTACTAGTTGGTGGGCAGGATGTCTTCTCCACCCTGTTTGCGGTGATATTCTGGAGAAGGGATATTGGCCCTGGATGGCCTCATTCTCTGTGGCTTAGTAGGTCTGAATCCCAGAGAACCCAGGAGCTCAGAGCCTAAGAACCAACACCCATAGCCTCTGGGATTGCAGGTGTGGTGGGCCTCAGGCCAGTACTCAAGGCAAAATAAGGAACCCCAGGTGCTGGGTCACAGATGCACTTAGAGTGGGTGTGAGTGAGCTACAGGAAGAAGATAAGGGGGGCCAGCTGGTGGCAGATCAGGAAGTTTAAAGGCTGGCTTTATGTCTGCTGCCTCTGAGCTCACAGAAGGCTGGTGTGCTGGATCCTCCTGTCTCTGTCTCCTCTGTACTGGTACAATAAAGGTGGATGCCATGCTTAGCTTTTTTTCCCTACATGAGTGCTAGAGATCCAAATTCAGGTTTTCATGCTTACAGCAAGCACTGAAATCACTGAGCTATCCTCCCAGCCCAGAGTATTAATATTTTAAATAAAATATATCCTTCTATTTTCTCTAAAGGTCCTAATGGCTCACATGGGGGGGGGGTGCTGATGCTTGGGTCTTAGGTGATGAGAGGGGGTAATGGAGGCTGAGGTCTGGTTAGCTCAGACTCTGGTTTCAGAACAGCTCTCAGAAGCTTGCCCATCTTTGCAGACACAGAGAGTTCCCTTTGCTCTGTTCTGAAGCTTTCCAGATGATGGCTACTGCATACTTTCCAGTGTTACTATTTAATGAATAATTTCAGTGCACACAATGGCCCCATAGTCAGTGGCAGTTATAGTAGCTGAGCTTTCCTAACTACATACGTTGGGATTTTTCTCTTTCCCCTGCAGGTACTCTTTATAGCCCATCAGACCATTGTTCATAGATGGTATTACTTCTAAGTCACATAACTGTCAGAATCTGGCCTGTCGCACAGGCAAGGTCATCGGAAGGCTTACTCTCCTCCAATCCTGGAACATCTTCAGAAGCCACAAAATTCCTGACATTGGCAGGTGGTTATGTTTGTGGCTGACCTTCAGCGTGTGGCTGTCTGTGATGGCTACAACTGGGATGCTGCATAAGTTAGACACTGGGGTTGGAAGAGACTGGAAGGGAGGTAGGCTTTGCATGAGAGCAAATGGTGGGCAGCCAGTTTGAGGGTTCTTCAGGCATCAGGTCCTGTCCTGCTTTGTGTTGAAGTAGCACCCTGGAGACACCCAGTGAAGCCCTTACTGCTTTAGTAGGTGGCTAGACTCTCTGTTGAACTGTCAGGGATACTTTTCTAGAAGCATCAACTAGAAAAATCTTAGCGATACCAAGCCTGGTTTGCTACAAGGAAAGGGCTGGTGTGTGAAGTCCTGCATCATTCTACAGTGGGGTGCTTCAGCTGCTACCTTTTGTTCCACCAAGGACTGTCCTGTTTATCTTTTTCCAAGTTGTATGGCCAGGAATACAATATTTTCCAGTTGTATTCCGCCAAGGTTTAAAGAAGCCTCACATTTTACTTCCAAAGAGGGAAGAGGCAGAGTTAACAGGCTATGGTGGGGAATGTTGTTAAGTGTGTAGGCCTCATTCCCACTAAGGAGGGACCCCAGTTGGGGCATGAGTCCCTCTTTATCTAAAAATTAGGCTTCCTGCTTTTTAAACAAGAAGAAAGAGCTTCATGTTGTATTAAAGAGAGAAAAAGAAACCACGCCTCTTCACTCCTCATACGAGGCAAGAAAGTTAGGGTCAAATATCTGTTCCACTTGTTAAGAACTGTTAGTTGGGGTGGCACACTGAAAGACGGCTCAGCCATTAAGAGCACTTGCTACTCTTGCAAGGTTAAGTTGCCAGCACCCACATTAGGCAGTTCACACCATCTGCAACTCCAGTTCCAAGGGAGCCAATGCTCTTCTGGTCTCTATAGGCAGATACACTCATGTGTTACACATATATACATTCTCACAGAGACACATACGAATAAAACATACAAATAAATATTTAAAAGGTTCTTAGTAGTCTTAGGGTGATGATGAAGCTCAGAGCAAGAATGTTAGCCCAACACACACAAGGCACTGGGTTGGACCTTTCCAGCATGGCGAAGCCGAGGAAACATCTTCCTCAAATAATTAACATGGTTGAGATGTGTTTTATATGCTTCAGATTTCAGAATGCTACTGTGTTTGGAAATGTCATAGTCATAATTAGTGAAGACGAGGATCTCTATAATATGTTTTGTGCCAGGTCTTTCTCTCCTCAGGTGGGGCAGTTCAAGTGTTTCTAAAAGTCACCATGGCCTGCAGCTGAGAGTCAAACAAGTATTGAAATTATCCACAAAGTTAATAGGCCCATCAGTGGTGAACTTGAGCACATGGCCCGGAGGCTTCATACATACGCTGTATGGGATCCACTGCCAACTTCTGGCTTCTAAGGGCACTGAGAAAAGTCTCCATTTCCATGTGAAAGTTGTTTTTGCCCACCTAGTTAGTCACAGACCTCAAACTGAAGCAGGAGGAAGGGAGAGAATTGCCTAAGATTCTTTAGAATATAGAGAGCTCTTGGCATGGCAGAGTCTGGCACACAATGACCAGTGTGCCGAGCAAATGGGTGTTCAATAGGCAGAAGAATCTCCCCCTGAGTGTCCTCTTCAGGTTATAGGACAACAAGAAGAGAGGGAATTCTGGAAAGCCCTGGGTGCAGAAATTTCTGGTGACTCCCTATTACTTCTAGATGACAGATAGATTGTCATCTTTGCTCATGGCTTCTTGGGCTCTGGAGGGATGAGAAACAAATCCCCCTACTCTGGCAGAGTTCCCATGCTGAAACACATGAGACACAAAGGAGGTCCTGGATTGACTGTGTGGCCTTGGGCACATAGCTTGACTTGTGCTTTAGCCTCCTTGTCTGTCAAAAGGTTAGACAATAGACTAGCCATTGCAGGTTGTGCAGAGTTTATGCACACAAAGCATTTTCAGAAGAGTTCCAGAAAATGACAAGCCCTGAAAACAGCTGTTGTAAAATGTGCTATGGCTAAAATATTTTCCCATTGGGAGAGGTAAACAATATCCACTCTTCTTCCTATTTCCCCAAGGTAACCCCAGGAATTGTGTAGAAGTTTGCTCTATGAACCAATGGGTTGACCTGGCTTCCTTACAGTAAGAACACAGGAGAGAAATTACTGACCAGAGTGTGGGTGCATCCCTTCCAAAAGGCCTCATTGGAAAGTCTTTACCTGGTGGGAATGGGGGCTTTCACACAGCCACATAGATGGTTCCCCTAGTCTTTCCAGGCCTGCATCTTCTACCCCCACCCCTGCTCCCACATGTGCAGTCAGAATATAGGTGCATACATTGGGTGGTAGTAAGTTGCTGGATACTCAGGTGAGGCACCATTCCAGTCCCTCCTCTTATGAGGACATGTAAGCAGTCAAGAAACCCAGCTGGGATGACCTTTTGCAAGGAACACAGCTGAACTCCTGTAGATGGAGGACAGTCACCTATATCAGGCTGATACACTATCTGTCTGAAGACATCATGGAACACCAGGATCACTGTGTGGTAAGAGTTGTGTCGAGGGAGTAGTAGCAGGAAGGGCCACTAGGGGGCGTTGCCTGCCTCTGGTCCTGTGTCTCTTGTGTGACTCATCAAGAGAGTTCTGCTCCGTGGATGGATGCCTTTGACCCCCAGGATGCCTCTTCTGAGCAGCGGTTGAGATGGTTGTTCTATGTGGATGCAGCCATGAGCCATTTGGCAAGAGGCTATTTTGGAATTTGATCAGCTGAGTGGGCTGGGTGAGGTCTGCTGTGCCTTCTCATGAATTCTCAGCTTTACCCTGATGGAACAGTGTTCAGCTTGGCAAGGCAGGCTAGCAGATGCATGGGGCTTTTCTCAAACTCCACTCTGAGCCAACTTTAAAGACACCTTAAAGAGTGGGTAGCCCCGCCTCCATTTTCTGGTTTGAGAGTTTTTGCATACAGATACATTTCAAATCTTGTGCTAAAGATCCATCAGATGAAATCTGTAGAGACTGAGGAGTGTCTCACCCAGGTCTGGGAGAGTGGGTCTGGGAAGATCAGTTGGTGAAGTCCTAGCTTCTGGAAAATGAGTTGGATCCACAGAACCCACATAAAAAGTAAAGGCTAGGTATGGTGGTGTGTTCTCCCCACCAACACTGAGGAGTCAGAGACAATGGAACACAGGGCTGGCCAGCCTACTAGATGAACTCCAGGCCAGTGAGAGCCCTTCTCAAAAGTCAAACCAAACCAAATCAAACCAAACCAAAAAACCCAAGGTGGGTGGCTCCTGAGAAAAAAATCTTTGAGGCTTATTCTACCCTTCATACTAACACACATGTATACACACATGTATACACACATGCATATGCTAGTGCACACACAAAGAAGTGCTATAGGAGAAAAACAAGTGTTTGGGTGTTCAAACTGAGCACAGTGAAATGCAGTTTGGGGTTAATTTTGTGATAACAGGCAAACTCGGGAGCTTTGGTCTATCGGTTCTTAGCACACAAAGGCCAACTTTTCAATCATCTTGTTTGATAAGTTCAAATGCTTATTGGGGAGCCACTAGTCAGACATGGGTTTAACCATGAGGCTTTAGCAGCAGCAGCAACAACAGCACTGAAAGTGAGTTCTCTCAGACCCATCCTACTTGGGCAAGGCTTAGGGAGTGAGGAGGAGCCACATCTGTGGTGTCTGTATTCAGGACCTGGACAGGATGATGAATGGCTCCCTGGACTTTACCCCTGCTGCAGACACTCCCTTCTGGGTTCTTTACAAAGCACCTGCCTCTGAGTACACCCCTGGCTGTTTAGGCCACCATGCCACTGCCTCCTCGGGAATTAGATATACCTGAGCTCACATCCAGGTTCTAAGGCACTGAGGGACACAGCAGTCTGTGATGATACAGAATGGCCAAATATTAGGGATTTGTGGAGGAGATAGTTATTTCATACAGTTCTAGAAGCTGGGAAGTCCAAGGCAAAGGGCCTTCATGCTGCGCCATCTCATGGCAGGTGGAAGAATGAGAAACATGCCTGTCCATCAGACAGAGTGTGTGACCTATACAAACCCATAACCCCATTCCCAAAGTAACCAACCCATTAAGGAGCATTAACCTCTCACAAGGTCCCTGACCTATCACCTCTCAAAGGCCCCACTTCTCACTTCCCAGTTCTGTTTCATTGGTGACTAACTCCTCCACACATTCATGGGACATATTCTAGGCATAGCAGAGAGCTTTGGACTCCAGGTTGCTCTCTCTCAGGTTTTGGAACATGGAAGTCATCAAGTCTGGGACTCAGGAACACTGTACACAGAGTGACAGCGACTGTCCTCCTTTTGGGAATTGTGACAGTAGTGAAGGAGTTGTTGTTACCTCCTCAGATAGCCCCACACCTTCACCCTGCCTTGGAGAGGCAGGGGTGAAGCATGGAAACCCTGTGGCTTTCTTAGCCAACTTGTACTGAGACCCTCCTATGTGGGATCTTGGTTCTCGTGTGTCTGAGATGGGTACTTACCATCTGCCTGACCCATGGGCAGCGCTGTGGCCCAGCTGTCTCTATTGAAAGGACACTGACCAGCTCAAGCATGGTGAGCATGACTTCGGCAGGCCTTACCCTTCTCTCTCATTCCCCTACTTTGCTAAAGACCATTAGATTACATTCCTAAAGCTAACCACCAAGGTCTATTCCTTTATTTGACCACTTTCTCCTCATGAGGATGACCACCAAGGTCCAGCTAGCAAAGTATTGAAGTCCAGCAATCCAACCCCTACCCTTTGGCTCACCCAACTAACATGCCCAATTAAAATTAAACACCTCATCCTAACACAGGGTTCCCCCTTGAATCTTTATAAACTGGCATTTTCCTATATGTCACATCTGTCTCCTCTCTATCCAGAGGCAGTCCTTTGTCACACTCTGGGACAAATACCCCTCTTCCTTCTCCCTTGTTCCCTTCCCCTTCTCCCTCATCCTCTACTTTCTGTCTTTGTCTCTTATTCCTTGCACTCTGTCCCTCTGGGGCAAATACATCTCCTTTGTACTGAAAACTTGGTCTTGGAGGTCTTGAGCCAACCCTGTTCTCTTTCACCCACCTTAGGAGAGGGCCAAAGAGCTCTGGTTGTCAGAGGTACCAGATTTCTACCCATATCTCCCCACACCATGCAGGGTAGAGCCAGCAAACAGGCAGCTGGATGGCTCCCTGACAGTTCTCATGGGGAGCTGGTGATGATTGAGGCAGGTCATATAGGGTAGCTGAATACAGACAGGAAACCTTACTCTCTTGTCTCACCTGAGAACGTGACAACTTCAGTTTCCATAGTCTAGGTGCTGTAAAAAGAAACCAGGAATACATGTAGATCCTGTCCAGGCTATCCACAGAGTAACTCAGGAATTTCTATTCTCTGTCCAGTACAGTGCAGGTCCTAGTCTAGGAACTGCCAAGTCCCACCTTCCGTGATGTAAACATCTGTACTTCATAGAATCAGAAAAGGCTGGAGCAATGTGTCTCATCTGCTTAACAGGCTCTAGCTGTCTGACTGGAAGAGAGTCACTTTGTGCTAGGCTCCTTTAACCCAGAAACCTCTAAGCAGCAGCTTTTGATGTGCCTATGGCTCCAGCACCTGTTATGTAAATAGATGGTATGTGTGTTTTCTGGTGCAGTCATTGCTTTTGACTGAATGGGGTTTGTTCTCCTGGGACTTGCACAATCAACACTCATTGAACAGCACACAAGGCACATACCCAGGAGCTGAGACACAGAGGAGACACACAGATTCATGTGTTCTGATGGGACCCACAACTGGAGAGTTGTAGGATTTTAATGACCCTGGGAACTAATTGGCAGCAACATAACACACAATGATAACAGCAGCATTGGTTATGGCCACAGCAACTGAGGCACAACACTTCCAGATAGCATGCAGCTCAGAAAGCCAAGCTCAGAGTCCTCAGAGTGGTCAGTCTTAGAGCAAGAGGAAAAAAGTTTCACAGACAATAGCACCCTCAGAATCACTGAGAAAAGCATGGGCCACAGAGGTCAAGCAGGGTCCAGAGGCCAAGCACCTTAAGTAGGAAGGCAAACAACTCAAAATAGCTTCAGGAAGTCCCTGAAACCAACAAGATTCACTAGAGCTCTCCCTGCCAGAGTAAGCAATAAAAACTGCCAGTCCCTCTCAGAAGAGCAGATCCAAACAACAAAGAAGACTCTGAGACCAGACCAGTTACCCGGAAGAAGCAGAAACCAGCTAAGCTGCCTGAAAGAGGTTTAGACCAACTGAGTCACTTGGAAAAAGGATGCTCTACAACTTGTTGGGGTTTCTGTAGCCTGTGCAGTGTGCTTCAGGTTACCAGCTTTGTGATCTGGAAACCATGGTGGCTGGGCTTTGGTGATGCAGCTGTCTTTGAGTTATTTCTGCTTCTGTACATAACCAACCCCTTACTCATATTTCTAATAAATCCCAGTAAAACTCATTGGTTCACCAAGTAAGTAATCCCAATAAAACTCATTGGTTCACCAAGTTGGACTTTGGTGTTATCTGTACTTTGGTCTGTCTTGCGATCCCTATTGGAGGTGATGTGTGTTGCATCTCCCCAGGAAGAGTTTTGTCATAAAAAGTTTTGTCACACAACATAGACTTACTCATCTTCTCAGGACTCCATTCCAGGCATCACAGTCAGAAACAATGCTGGCTCTGTAGGAGCAGGCTCTGTAGGAGCAGGCTCTGTAGCTTCCTTTCTATAGCACTGTAGCACTCCCTGCCCCTTTGGAGATAAAGTGACTGAGCTTGGTGTCTGAATGTGGCTTCCTTCAGGTGCTCTGCCATCCCACTATGGCTGCTGGCAGTATACCATGTGCAGGCTGAGGTTGGATGCTCACATCCGATGTGTCATCACAGGCTGATAATCCCTTTCCATAGCACTCAGACACAGAGGCTCAGACAGGTGCAAGCATTCAGAAAATAGACTGTGTATGCAGGCACACCCCAGATCTCTCCTTGAACCCTTGACTCCCACACTCAGGGACTCAACAGCCCGTCTGGATCTCAGATGGTTCATGGGTTTGTTTATTTGTTTGTTTGTTGTTTTTGTTTGTTTATTTGGTTGGGTTATTTTTAGATATTTTATTTAGAAGGATCCAGGAGAACTGCTGGTCCATAGTCAGTTATGGAAGACTGCAAAGGCTGGTTCTACTGTCAGGGAAAGGGGCAAAAGGCAAGTCACCGAGTCAAGGGCTCCTGCAAAGATCTTTTTATATGGGCTGCTACCAAAAAGTGCCACCCACACTCAGGGTGATCTTTCCACATCAACGAAGGTGATCACAACAGTTCTTCAGGTAAGATTCCCTACTTAGGTGTTTCTACTTTGTGGCAAGTTGACATTAAGACCAGCCATTACAAACTGTACCTCTGGAGTTGTGCAAAAACTCCTTGGATGGAAAATTTAAGAAGTTCTGTTATAAAGGTGTATATAAAACAGACCAAAGCACTGTCTATTCCGGCTTCTTATGTTCTTCAAAGACATTTTATTGAACTCTGATCCTATTTCTGATAAGAACAGAGAGAAAAATTTTACTGTTAACCCCTCCCACTATGCAGGATGTATATTTCTTTTGGTTGCTTTTAAGGTGATCTTTTAAACAAAACATGAATGAGTTTTCAGCAGTTTTACTCCTTGGTGAGATTTTCGTTGAATTACTCGACTCAAGTCAGCTCTTTGAGTTGATGCCTGTGGTTGTTTGAATAAGGATCCCCAAATATGCTATAATCCAGTTCTCAAAGCCTAAAATGTATCACCTTGCATGTTTAAAAAGACTTTGCAGATGTGACTAGATGAAAGAACTTGGGATAAGGAGACAATTATTGAATATTTAGGCAGGCCCAATGTTGTCACAAGGTCCTTATAAGAGGCATGGTGATGGGACCAGAACCAGATGAAGGGAGCAGCTGTGCACTGTCCAGCAGGGGGTCCTCTAGGTCCTACGAAAGGTGAGGATACTAACTTCATCTTCTTAAAAGATTCTGGAAGCTGTCTAGTTTGAACATGAAGTCATCTCCAAAGGCTTATGTTGATGGCATGGTATCAGTTGCTGATGCTACTGAGAGGTGACCAGACTGTGAGGGTACTCCTTCATGGAAGGGTTAATCTACTAATGGGTCTGAAGCTGAAGGAACTGTCAGGAAGTAGGGCTGGAGGAAGTAGACCTGGGGGAATTGTGTCTTTGAAGGGTGCCCTGCCCCCTCCTGCCTGTCTCATAGGCTTCCTATTTAAGCCCTCTTTCCACTGTGATGGTTTTTTTTCCACCACAGGTCCAAAAGCAATGGAAACAACCAACCATGTGCCATTTCGCAGATTTTTTTATTTGTCACCGTGACAAAAGTTAATACATTTGCTGATGACTTGATTTTAGACTTCTGATTTTCACAGCTGTAAGTGGATGAATTTATATTGTTATGATCTCTGTGTTTGTGGCAGTTTGTCAGAGCAGCCATAGGGAATTAATGCAGGTAGTTATAAATATTTGTTCAAGGGACTAATTGATAAACCTCTGAGGAACTCGAGGTTGCTCAATATTAATGTTTTTGTAATAGTTAGCAAACGAGTGCTTCAGATTTTCATGGTTCTCTGGCTTGTTGTACATGGCATGAAATGACAAGCCTTCAGAGCCAGCTGGAAGGCGAGGAAGAGGTGTGGCATATGAATGGTAATGTTACAGATCCTTTGGTCCAATGAACACGTGCAGATGGGATTCTCTTAAGGAGCTCATTAAGGTGATCTGAGAGTCAGATTTTCTTTGCTTTGTGGAATCAACCTTTTTCCAACACCTGTCTTATAAATCATAAGCTCAACCCCCTGGAGTCAGAAAGTCAGAAAGTTTTAATGGGATGACCCTAGAGAAATCAAGTCAACCAGGAGTCATGGAAACTTCCATGGAGATATGGTATGACTAAATATAAGTGTCGGGAATGAGCTCACACCATGGTTGGGGGACAGTCCTACTTCTTTTGACCTTGAATTTCAGGTCCTTTCTCTCTGTGCTGTGGTGGCTTTGTGGAGAGCCGAGCTTTGAAAAGGACTGCTGCTGGCCTTGTGACCTTTCCCAGATGCCCAGCTGGCTGATGAACAAACAGGTGTGTCTCCCTGCATTAACCCTCTTGAAAAATAAACATCTTGCCTATTGTCTTGATTACTTTTATAATGCTGTGAAGAGATACTGTGTTGAATAGTTTTATTTCAACTTGACTTAAGATAAAGCCATTTGTGAGGAGGGAAACTCAATTAAGAAAATACCTCCATAAGATGGGTTGTGGGAAAGCCTGTAGAACATTTTCTTAATTAGTGATTGATGGTGGAGGGCCCAGACCATTGTGAGTAGTGATATCCCTGTGCTAGTTTGTTCTGTAGCAAAGCAGGCTGAGCAGGCCATGGGCAGCAAGCTAGTAAGCAGCACCCCTCAATAATCTCTACATAAGCTCCTGCCTCCAGGTACCTGCCCTGCTTGAGTTCCTGTCCTGACTTCCTTTGATAATGAATAGTGATGTGTAAGTGTAAACCAAACAAGTCCTGTCCTCAGTTTACTTTGGTTGTGGTGTCTCATCACAGCAATGGTAGCCATAACCAAGACAAATTGGTACCAGCATAGTGGGGTATTAATATAACAGACTTACCCACGTTTGGGGGAGGATTGTAGAAGGACTTTGGAACTTTAAGCTAGAAAAGCCATTGAGTGTTGACAGCTCAGTGGGATGTTCTGTGGGATCTTGGAGGATAAAAATGTTGAGAGCAATACAGAGGAAGGAAGCCTGCCTTGTGACATTCCAGAGAGAAGTTTGTGAGTTACTCAAAGACTATTGGGCTGTTCATTATTTTGAGTTAAAAATCTGTTCTGATTAGCTGAGTCTGAAGAGTCAGCTGTGATGAACAAGAGATCAGAAAGTCTGAAGTAAAACTTTTGCTTTACTGGGGCAACTGATGCCGGCCAGCTGGGGCTAAGACATTAGTGGTAGTTAAGAAGAGACCAGCATCATTGAGGTGAAATCTTCTGGAAAGTGTTTTCTCAGAGTCAGTACGAAGAAGCTGTGTTCCAGAGACAACCATTGTTGTACCTCATACATGCATCTAAACTTGGTACTGTAAGAGTTACTCAGGTGATAATGATTTTGAAGGCATAAAGGGGTCATGGAGAGAAGCCGAGACTTGGCATGTGTGACTGGGCTGGAGTCCCTGAAGAGAGCCCTGGAGAAGCTGTTAGTGAAAGTGAAGCCTAGTTGTAGCAGAAGACCCCAACATTTTGGAGATGCCAGTACCCTGGGATGACCTTCAAGGACAGCAATAGATATGGGGTGGAACCAGATTGAGCCAGATTGAGCTAATCTCTGTGTGTGGAGCTGAATGAGTCCATGACCATCATGGCAAGAAGAAGGCAGAACCAGAGAAGTGATCCAAGCCTTGTGGAAAAGACCAGAAAATGGTGAGTGTTTCCCAGACTTTGGATACTGACTTATTCACACAGTTGGAATTTAGTTTTACTTTGACTTGATTGTGACTGTGTCCTGGTTCTTCCCTCTTGAAGTAAGGATGTATTTGACTTATTTTTGATTTTATAGGAGCTCACAGTTGGAGAGACTGAATGTTTAAAGAGGTTTAAGGTTTTAAAAGAGACTTTGAATTTTTTTAAAAAAGAGACTGAATTTTAAAGTGTTTGAATTTGTAAAAACTGAGACTTTTTAAGTTTGTAAAGTTTTTATTGTGATATTGATATTAAGGTGTCATCTTGTGGATGAACAAGAAAGGAAAGGTTGTGGCTTAATAATGATGTGTTTGTTTGTCTGTCAAGTTGACAAGGGGTCAGTTGTGCTGGATAGTTTTATGTCAACTTGACACAAGATAATGCCATTTGTGAGGAGGGAACTTCAATTAAAAAAATGCCTCCATAAGATGGACTGTGGGCAAGCCTGTTGGGCATTTTTTTATTTAGTGATTGATGGTGGATGGCCCATTCCATTGTGGGTAGTGATACCTCTGGGCTAGTTGTTCTGGGTTCTGTAGCAAAGCAGGCTGAGCAGGCCATGGGAAGCAAGCCAGTAAGCAGTACCCCTCCATGACTTCTGCATCAGTTCCTGTCTCCAAGTTCCTGCCCTGTTTGAGCTCCTGTCCTGACTTCCTTTGATAATGAACAGTGATGTGGAAAATGTAAGCCAAGTAAACCTTTCCTTCCCAGGTGGCTTTGGTCATGATGTTTCATCGCAGCAATAATAACCGTAACTAAGACAGACAGATACTATGACCAAGGCAACTTATAAAAGAAAGCATTTTCTGTGGGGTTCATGGTTACAGAAAGTGAATCCATGACCATCATGGCAAGAAGAAAGCAGGAGGCAGGCAGCATGAGGCTGGCGCCTTAGTTGACATTTTACATCTTACATGTTGAGACAACAACCAGGAGGTAGGAGAGAGAGGAGAGGGAGAGTGGAGAGTGGAGGAAGGGAGAAGGGGAGAGGTAAGAGGGCAAGAGGGAGGAGGGGGGAGAGGGGGGAAAGGGGGAAAGGGGCAGAGGAGAAGATGGGGAGAGGAGGCAAGAGAGAGTGGGAGAGGGGGCAAGAGAGAGGGAGAGAGCGGGAGAGCAGGAGAGCGGGAGAACAAAGACCTGGAACAGTGAGTTTTTGTTAACTTGAAAGCCCAGAAACACACCTTCTCTAAGACCACACTTCCTAATCCTTCACAGAGAGTTCCACCAATTGAGGACTAAGCCTTCAAACAAACCTATAGGGGTCATTCTCTTCCAAACCACAACACCTACTTTACTTGCTCTGTCATTAAAGACACACACTATCTTCTTCCCACCCTTCAGCCCCCACCCTTCAGCCTCCACCTCTTCTAAAGCTCCTCCTTTAGTCTCTCCTTTATAAGGAGTGTTAGCAGGAAGGTCATTCCAGACTTACCCCTCAGGACCAAGAAGAACTGTTGGCTAACAGCTGCCCGGCATGTAAACCACCAGAATTTTCTGGGGGTCTTTGTCCTTGTCTCCAAGGCTTACTGGTGGCTGTTGGGTGTTGTTGACAATTCTTTGTGCAAAGCAGAATTCCACCCCAAGGTCTCACTTCAGACCCAGTCCTTGAGTCTGCCTACAGCCTCACTGTGGATATACTCAATCCCATGTGACCAACAGGCAATTCAAGGCTTTCACATGATCTGCTAGTAGGTAGCAATTACACAGTCACATCTACAGACTCTCTGGGGTCTCCCAAATGAAGAGATAAATATCAGTTACAGAATCTCAAGATTGGCTCCTTGGAGCAAGCAGTTGGGTCTCCCTTCAACCCTGAGAAACAGCTGTGGAGCCAGATGCTAAGTGCATTACAGAATTTTATATATGAGATTCAGATGACCATGTGCAAAACCTAGGGAAACTCTGCAGCAGGGTGAAAGCGGATCTTTTAGATAATAACTACAAAACAGGAGAGTAAGAAATGGAATTTTTTTCCCTGGTGAAGTCACACTGACAAAGTCTGTACTAGGCTTGCACCAGCTTAGTAGCTCCTTGTGGGCTCAGATGGTGATGGAGTGATTTTAATATTCTCGTCTCCTCGACTTTTAAATGCCTCCTCAGGTTTTATTAAGGGCGCCGTATGGGTGCACATATTAATTTGGTGCTTGCCCTAGCAACCAGATGCAGGTCAGGTTCAAGAGGATATGTTTAGCTACAGAGTAGAGCAAACAGCTATTTCCAAGATCATCATCTTATCTTGATGGATGATAATTCCATGTTAGCATTTAAAATCATTTCCTTAATTTAGTATTAAATGTTCGGCCCGCTCTCCCACTTTGAGAGGCCAAAAATCAAATGGAAAAGAGAATGTATTTGCTCTCTCTTTAAAATTTTTGATATTTTTAAAGCTTTTTACTGGTTCTTTGTAAATTTCACATCATGCATCCCAATCCCAGTCGTCTACCCCTCCCCTTGTATCCACCCTCTACCCTTCCAACCTTTCCCTCAGCAGAGAAAAAGAAAAATCCTTTTGTGGAAGCTGTAGAGTGTGTCACGGTGTGTCCCACAGTATACCCTTTTTGTCCACATTTCTTTGCTTCCAAATGTTCATTGAATGACTTGTTGGTCAGGCACAAGGCCTCTGGCTTCTGCCATTCTGCTGATAGTAGAAGCTCACTGGTACTCCTCTCAGATATTCTGTTGTTGCCCTGTGTCATGGAGATTCAGTTTTGGATCTGTGGCACCAGCCCCTTCGTGCACTCCAGCAGTTCATCAAGGGGTAGATGTTGGGGTGGGCCAATTCAAAGTCCTGGATCTGGGCTTGAGAGGTATCTGAGCTGGTCAGCTCACCATCTCTCCCGCTCTCACAACCTTGGGGCTGGCTCTGGATCAGCTCTAGCCTGCTGCCCAGGTGCTGCACAGTGACAGCTCCTCTGAGTGGTGCAGCTGATGAGTGACATGGCCAGTTCACCCACCATGGGGCCAACTTTGCTGCCTGCCATAGATGACAAGGAGACAAGGGTGGGAAGGAGGGAATCTCTCCCAAGTGCTACAGCAGGTGATGAGCCAGGCCAGGTTGTGACCTGGTCAGGGTCAACTTTCCCACCTACTGCCAGTTGTGATGGCAAAATGGAGGGTGGGGATCTCCCTTTTGCCAGTGCCATGACACAGCAGAAAAGAGTCAGGGCCAGCTCTCCTGAAATCTCCACAACCAGGGCCAGCTTGACTGTGCTGCAGCAGATGAGGGCAGGGCTCTGATCTCTCCTGCTCCGATGACCTCAGGACCAGCTCTTCTGCCTGCTGTAGGTGGCAAGGGGAAAGGGAGGCATCTCTCTCTCTTCCATGTCACCACACAGCAGACAAGTGGCTGGGCCAGCTCTCCCACATTCACATCCTCTAGGGAACTGGCTCACCCACAACTCCCACAATGTCAGGCCTGCTCTCCCAAGTACTGCAGCTGGATAGGGGCAGAGTCATCTCTCCTCCTACCATGCCCCCAGGACCAGCTCTCCCACAATGCCCAGGTGAGGGGTGGGCCAGCTCTGCACAGCCCTCAGACACCAACATGTACAGGGGGAGTATCCCAGACCAGGGACATACACCTTGGTCTTTTTTAGTAACAGATCCCTACTTCTGCAGGGCCACAGACCCAGACATGGTCCCTGGTGGCAGCACAGACCAGGACCCCACCATGGACCTAGGTGACATCACTGGCTAATCACATCAGGCTCTTCTTCATGACTCTTGAGTCTCTAGTTCTGCCTGTTTTCATTATGCGTCAACACCTCCCCCGCCCCACCCCTTTATCTGTCTCTCCAGTAGCCAGCTTCCTGGCTAACAGAGGCTGTCTTCATGGCTCTCCAGTGGCCTCTACTGGGGAAGCTCCACATTGCAGCCTTTGAAAAGAAAGCTCATTGCTGAGCCAAAATGCTCCCATCTATGTCCAGCATGGCAACAGATAGAAAAATTGCTAGACTATTTCCAGCATCTAATTATTGAGCACCTACTGTGTGCAGGCAGGACTCTCAGTGCTGAGGGCTCATCGATGAAGACATTGGACCAATGTGTGTGAGCCCTAATCCCAGAAGGGGAATTAAGGAAAGGAATAGATTCTCAGAGATGATGAATGTCTTTGGGTGAGGCAGGATTCCAGATTTGGGGTTCAGAGTGTTGACCCTGAACCTGAAAGACAGGAAGATGTCATAGGATTGGAACTTTAGGGAAATTTGAAACTATCACTCTGAAATTCCAGAACTGTTCAGTGTCCCAGACTGTGTTAGTAGGAGAAAGTAACTGATTCAGTCATTTATTTTGTATTGTGTACTTCTGTTATGCAGAGGTATAGTTTCAAACTGTGTTAAAACCATGTCTGCATCTCCCTGGTGGATCCTGGAGCTTTCTGAGTGAGAATTCTTAGTTTTCCAAGTGCTTGTTCTGCTTGGCTGTCAGCAAGAATGCACAATCAGAGCTGAATACCCACCGTTCCCTCCTCCTTGACTCTGTGCTTGCCAGGAAGGAACACTAACCAGTCAGCCCTCCTCCTCTGTCACCTGTTTTCCACCTTGTGTGGGAACTCCAGTCTTGAAGCCAGTGAGTCAGTCCTTTGGCCCCACCCCCGGAGGTCTTGTTCTACTGCCCATTCCCATGAAAAGCTTGTGATTGCAAAGTCTCTCTTCTCTTCCCTCCCTATACCCCCATCAAATGTCATTTAATAAGTGTCCACTTCTTAAACAGCTGCTACAGAGAAGGCTGGTAGCCAGCGTCACGCTCAGCATTAGCCAGTGGGAGTCAGAATGCTCAAAGGGGCCACTTAAGGAAGAAATACTTGAAAAACGGAGTCTCATTGTGATAACAGTGACATCAACTACTGGAAGCTGGAAGGGAGGAGATCTGTAAGGAAGAGTGGGTGACTTCTAGTTCACTGGTGGCTAGCTTGGTTGAAAGCAAACAGCACTTGCTTTCCCGCCTCCCCCCCACCCCCGTGTGTATAAGGGGGGGTGGGATTTATTCACAGAGCACTTACATGTTAATGGCACAAAAGGATTGAGAGTGTGAGAGAGACCAAAAGGCTGCATAGCCAAAATGGTTGAGGTTACATAGGAATCAGAGGCACTACAGGAAGGGATGAAGTTCAGGGACTGGAGGCTCAAGGGGAGGAAAGAAGTGCTGAGAGGAGCCAGGGCTGGGGACAAGTCGCCAGCATCCACTTTGATGTGTTAAATAGGTGCTGCTCAATCTTTGCCCCGGTTTCTTTGAGACCTAACAATGATAGTGCTCCCTGGGGCTGGCAGTCAATGTCAGGTAGAGACAGAGTGTCTGCTGGAGAAAATGGAAAGTTCTAAGGTGGATGCTGAAGGTAGTTTATACAGTGTCAATGTGTCACTAACTTCAACCTAGAAGTTGTCAGGACATATAATTTAATGTTCTTGGAATAAAACCAAACTGGGAAAGTCATGTGCTGAGGCTACAAGCTGTGGGGAGGGGCATCTAGCACATTTATTTCCCAGCTTGAAGGTTAGCTGGTTGTTTTTGTTGTCTTGTTTTGTTTGCTTATTTGTTTTCAGTTTTATACAAACTATATAAACTTTCATCTGGAAAGGAAAACCTCAAAAATGCCTCTATAAGTTTGGTCTGTAGGCAAGGTTATGGGACATTTTCTTGATTAATGATTGGTGTGGGAGGCCTAGCTGACTCTGGGCAGTGTCACCCTGAGCAGATAGTTATGGACTAGATAAGAAAGCAGGCTGAGAGAGTGAGTCATAAAGTACCACTCCTCCCTCCAGGTTCCTGCTTGAGTTCCTGCCCTGGCTTCCTTTGATAGACTATCAAGCTCTAAGATGAAATAAACCCTTTCCTTCCCAAGTTTTTGGTCACTGTTTTGTTGTAGCCATAGAAGGAAAACTAGGACAACAACTAGGTCCTGTTCACACGACACTTTGGCCCCAAGGGACCCCAGGCTCTATGAGGTGTCTAGTTCAGCTCTGGAGAGTAAGGCTGCGAGTGGAATTTAAAGACCCACTGAGGCAGATTCACAACGAAGGTTAAAGATGTCCAATTGCTGGAGTCATTTGAGTGTTAGGCCTAATTCTCTCTGACCAGGCAGGCTTTTTAGATGATCCATTCTCTGGTTCCTCCTCTCTCTCTCTCTCTCTCTCTCTCTCTCTCTCTCTCTCTCTCTCTCT
>JANHMN010000011.1:75684224-75768063 GCA_030674055.1 Rhabdomys pumilio | reverse complement strand
TCTCTCTCTCTCTCTCTCTCTCTCTCTCTCTCTCTCTCTCTCTCTCTGTGTGTGTGTGTGTGTGTGTGTGTGAATGTGTGAGTGTGTGTGAATATGTAAGTATGTCTGAATGTGTATCTGTATTTGTGTGGTGGAATGAGGGTCAGTCAGTGCTTATCTCAGAGCTTCTCTGACTGGAGAAAGAGTGTGGAGGAAAGACACTCCTCCCCCTTCCTTCCTGTTCATGTAAACCAGTGTCTTGTACTCACTTCCCTGTCTTTGCTGTCCCTTCAAGTGTGGAAAAGTGGCAATTGCATGAAGGCCCCAGGCTTCCAGGAAATCTTCCCTGGGGGACACAGGGCCAATAAGTCACCCTTTTCATATGGAGAGCATCATGGCTTGTGGTTTTGGCTGCAAAAGGAAACATGAATGGGGTGAAGGGCAGCTTGTGCCAGACTTTGCCTTAATTAGGGAAAAGCCTTGTGACCATTTTGGTGTGTGTGTGTGTGTGTGTGTGTGTTTGTTTGTGTGGTGTGATGACGATGATGATGGGTTCCCCAGACTGCTAGGGAACAAAGACTAGTGGCAGTCACTGTTCACGTGTCTTCTCTGCTAGGCGGTTACTTCCTCCTCCAGGACCACTGTAAGATCATGCCTACAGAGCTCTTAGTATTAATCTTGAGGGTCTCACGAGAGAGAAACAAACAAACAAAACAGTTCTACAATTTTGAGCCAAACTGGAACCGAGCTTTAACTAAATACTGACCAGGATGGATTTTGGTCAGGACCACTCTGGAATTCCCAGCAAGTAGTCACAAGGCACATGTTGTAGGAGCTTTTTAAGGACACAACCATACAGTCATTGTGTTTTCCCATTGTCTTAGTTAGGGTTTTACTGCTGTGAACAGACACCATGACCAAGGCAACTCTTATAATAGAGGACAACATTTAATTGGGACTGGCTTACAGGTTCAGAGGCTCAATCCATTATCATCAAGATGGAAGTCGGGCAGCATCTAGGCAGGCATGGTGCAGGGGGAACTGAGAGTTCTACGTTTTTATCTGAAGGCAGCTAGCAGAATACTGGCTTCCAGGCAGCTAGGATGAGGGTATTAAAGCCCACATCCACAGTGACACACTTCCTCCAACAGGGCCACACCTACTCCAACAGGGCCACACCTTCTAATAGTGCCACTCCCTAGGCCAAGCATATACAAACCATCATAGTCATCATTTGATATATTCTTCCTGCTAACTTACCTTTCTCAGATCTCTGATGGTATGGATGACTAGGATAACTAGCTTTGTCAGCTTGGCAGCAGCAGGCAACCAATTCCTTCCCTCAAGGCTACAGCCACCTAGTCTAAAGCTACTAGGTCTCTTGTTAAGAAAAGGCAGGCAGGTTTGCCTTGCAAACAAGATAAACAGGTTTCAGTTGTAACTTTCCACGAAGGGAACATGCTTTGCAATAACTGTTCTCAGTAATAACTGCTTGTGACTGAAAACCTGTTAGGTTTTAAAAAAAATAAAGGTTTAAAGTCCATGTAAGTTCTGAGTGTCTAAAAAAATGTTCTAAGGTATAAATGGGTCTGAGAATGTGAAAGCTTAAATAAATTCTGAGCGTCTCAGAAAATGATTTAAGATGTATAAATACGAGTTGTAAAGGTATAAGACGTGGTTTAAGGTTTGTGAAAATGGAAAATGTTTCAGATTTCTTCCACTCTTCTTTGCCATTGTTACACTAAGGTTTTTAAAGTTCAGAGTTTTAGCATTGATCAATAGAGTTCTGATAAGCTGGTAGACTACTGACTACTTCCTATTCAGTCACAAGCTCAAAATTTTAAATTTCCTTTGGTTGCCTTCTTAGTATAGACTTAAAGGTGCTTTTCATTCAACTAAAACATCTCTGTCCAATCTGTATATGTGGCCCTCTGAACAGAAGAAAAACTGTTCATGCGTTTTCAACCTAAAGCTACAGTTTTTGCTAGGACTCAAAGGCATGAGTCTATTCCTTGGTGCCTATTCTTACTAATTCTGACCTAGAAGTCTCTGTGCCTATGATCAGAAGTGGGTGCTGATATGGGACTGTAGAGCCTGCTCAGGCATCACAGCAGAGAAAAGGATTCCAGAAAACGGCCATCTACCTGGACTCAAGAGTGAGGACTGCATTCCACCTTCATCTGTAGTCTTGAGCACAGAGTAGGGATGGGTAGGAAGGGTCACTCAGGAGGAGCAGCAGTGCATATGGGAGGCAACAGGAAGCTGGTGTCGTAGAGGCTAAGTTTGGGCTGTTTTCTTACTAAAGTATGATGGATTGATTTATTTATGGAAGTGCCAATTTATCTTTTTTCACAATTACTTGCAAATCTCAAATGGTGGCTCTTCCATGCCAGCCACCATTGGATTCTTGGCTTTGGTGTAAACCCTCACCATCCCTACCTGGTCATCTTATTTTCTTTCCTGCTTGTTTGCTTTAAATTTTTCTTTGTTTACCACAGTTATGCAAAAGCTTCCAATTTTATAAACATAAAAGCTAAAGATTTAAAAATTACATTTAGATACAGAAATAAGATAAACCATTTAAAAACAAGTTCAAATGTAATCTTTTTATTAAGCTCAAATTCTGGATTGAGTCAAAGATAAAAGTTTCCCTGCCTGACCCTCAATTCCTTTTCTGTCTTGTGAGCCTTCCTTCCTCCATACTGGCACCCACACTTTATTCCTGAATGTTTCCTTCCCTTTCCTCTTTCTCCTCCTCTTTTTTCTGCCTCCTCCCTCAGTCTATTCATCTACCTCCCCACTGATATCAGAGATTCTGCCTACACCTAGATGTTCATGGGGTTGTTTACAGTAGAAGTCAATACTCTTTTATTTATTTATGTCAAGAGCCATAATGGGACAAGCTAATAACTAGCAGGTGATAATCCTGAAAAGGCCTGCCTTGATTATATAATCTGTGACAGGTGTGCTCTTATTCTTATACAGCAAGGCTGTAAGGGACTCATTTTAGGAAAGATTCCTGCTATTAATATGCTGTTCCTATTATTATTAAACATATATAATAATCACTAAGCAATAGCACATCCATTTGTAGCAGATCTCTGCAGATCCACGAAGATGTACTGTCTTGTAGTGATGTTATATAAACAAATAGATGACTTCTTAAGTCTTAATGATAATCCTATAAGAATTCCTAAAATTATATCAATGATTATATCAATGAAAGCTTTTTAATTATGAGACTGCTATTAGATTCTTTTCTGATAGTCAAACTGTGATTAGAACTCTGCTAGTCTCCCAAGTGTCACCAGTTAATTGCTCTTAGTAACCAGACTTTCTCCTATTCAGAACACACTCCAAGAGGTTGTAAGACAGTTAACCAAAGGTGATTAGCGATTTATTATAGGTGCTAGGACAGAAGATAAAATATTGCTTGGGTTTATCTCTACAAAACTTCACTAGTAACTTAGTTATAGTTTTAAACCTTCAGTGAACCTGTAATGGATGTTTAGCCTGATAATTACTCCTAATGGATGTGCATGTGAACTGAAGACTCCCAAATTAGGGAGGCCCTCACTCACTCAAGTCTCGGGAAGACGTGACCCCCCATACACTCCAAGACACCATACCTGGATGCAAGCAGCAGAGGCTTTATTAGGGAAATTGGCCGGCGGTCAAACCACGAGCTCTCTCTCAAGAGCAGGGTTTGGCCCAGAGTGATGGGCTAAGGGGTCTTTTAAAGCATAAAACCACAAACCAGGGGAGGGAGGAGGGGGTGAGGGGTTGCCAAGGATACATAACATAAGAATAGTGAAACATTCCAGAGAAACCCACCCTAAATGGTTTATAGTTGTGAAGAATTACTTTGTACACTCATTCTTCTCAAAAATGTGGTTTCACCATCACTGTGTCCTACCCTGTCATTTACCAGCGATTTATTAACTATTTCTCATTTGCTCAGCCACAGAGCCACAGCCTGGTCATTGTGTTTCTCCACCTGGATGATTTTCATTCTTTACAGCCAGTTCCTGAAACTGGCCTGGCTTGTTTCAAAGAAAATTCCCTTGTCCCTAAAAGAACTTAAGAAGAATCTATATACTTATATAAAAATGATTTTCATAATTTTTCACTCTACATGAACATCTCTGTTGTAAGCTTCTATTTCAACTCATGATTTGATTTTTGGTATGAACTTGTGAGGAACTTTGTAACACGTGATCATGTACTCTGAAAGATGTATAAGTACTGAGGACAAAGATGAGAAGGAGATAGGATAGAATGTTTTGTCTTTCCCCACTTAGAGTAGTATATAGAACAGAATGTTTCCCTTTCCCCACTTAGAATTCTTTCGCTTTTCCCCTTAGATACCTTTCACAGGAAACCTTTTCCAACTTAGTAATAAACGCTATAACTACTTTTGTAAGTGTTCTCTTTTTCCTGTGACTTCAGACTAGTTAGAGCCCAGCAGTTCCTGCTGAGATAGAACAAAGGCCACACTGCCTAATCCTCTGCTGTTAGGCTGCAGGTGTTAATCACCTAAGCCAACAGTCTTTTATGCTCAGAAGGCGCTTTTTTTGTTGTTGTTTTTTGTTTTTTTGGGGTTTTTTTTGAATTTTTAGAAGTTATCATCAGCACTCCAGTACAATTAGAGAGCTAGAAAGCCCTGAGATCCTCAGACTTTAAAGCTATCACCAGACTCCTACTCTGTGCCCCTGCCAATACCTTCTCCGGGCCAGGAGACTCCTGGCATATTGATTTTGATAGTCTTTTATAGTGCAGACTGTCTTCTAAGATACCTGGGGATGATCTCTGCAGTAGTTTGAAGGAGAAGCATCCCACACAGGCTCAGGCATTTGAATATGTGGTCCAACACTTTTAGGGGAGGTTAGGGGAGTACAGCCTGGCTTATCACTGGAAGTGGGCTTGGAGAATTCCATAGCCTGAACCTTTTTCTGGTGAAGATGTGAGTACTTGACTTCTTGCTCCTCCTACCTGCTGCCATGCCACCCCTCCCCCCACTAATTCCTTCCTGTAACTGCAGCCAAAATAAAACCTTCCTTTGCAAGTGGCATTAGTCAGTGTCTTATCACAGCAACAGAAAAGTCACCCATAGATGGTCTTGAACTTCTGATCTTCTAGTCTCTGCCTCCTCAGTACTAAGGTGACAGGTGTGTGTCACCAGGCCTGGATTTTGTTATGTAGGTTCGGAGTAGCAACTACAGTTTCATGTGTGTTAGATCGTTATGCACATAGAGACCTTTTACTAAGTAGTCACATTCTTCCCTACACTCGAAGAAACTGGGTGTGGTTTGAATGAAAATGCTCCCCCAGCCCTATCCCACACTCATAGGGAGGGGCACTATTACAGGATACAAGGAGGTATCCTTGTTGGAGTAGGTGTGGTCTTGTTGGAGGAAGTGTGTTACTGGAGGAGGGTTTTGAGGTTTCAGATGCTTAAGCCAGGCTCAGTGACTCTGTCTTCCTGCTGCCAGCCAGTCCAGATGTAGAACTCTTGCCTCCTCCAGTACCATGTCTGCCTGGATGCTGCTGTGTTTCCTGCCATGATGATAACGAACTAAACCTCTGAACTGTAAGCCAGACCCAGTTAAGTCTTTTCCTTTATGAGAGTTGCTGTGGTCATGGTGTCTCTTCACAGCAATAGAAACCCCAGGAAACTAGGTTTTGCTACCTCGCACAAGGGGACACTCACAACATCTGTTCCTCTCTTATCATTTGATTTAGCACCGTGCTCTTGACATTGATGTCTGCTGTCATAGAGCAGAATTTCTTCTTTTGTAAAGCTGAACAAATCTCTATGGCTTGCTTTCCTAATCAGCTTTAACTGTTGATTTGACACAGCCTACAATCACCTGAGAAAGGGAGTATCTGATAAGGAACTGTCCAGACCAAATTTGCCCAAGGTCATGTCTGTGGTTTGATTGTCTTGATTATTATAGATGTTGATCCTGAGACGTTTAAGAAAGCCATCTGAGCATGAATCTGTGAGAGGGGCAGCAAGCAGCGTTCCTCTGTGGGTTCTGCTTCAGGTGCATGCCTGAGTTCCAGCCCTAATGGCCTCCTCGATGGACTGTGAACCGGAAGTGTCCTCCGAATAAACGCTTCCCTTTCCTAAGTTGCTTTAGGTTGGAGTCCATCACAGCTTCAGATAGCAAACTGGGCTCTGGTTCACACATCTGTCTTGGGATCGCTGATGTTGTTAATTATGAGCAGAGTGTCCCTGAGATTTCATTTATTTTACATAAATATTCTGAGATGAGGTTGTCAGGGCACATTAGCTTTATCTTTAAATCTTGTTAGGAAGCCTAATTATGTTTTCTGTCGTGCTGTTCATCAGTCACTGACCAACGGCTTGTAGCAGTTTCTCTACGTCTGGCTACAGCGCTCTCTCTCTCCCTCCCTCCCTCCCTCCCTCTCTCCCTCCCTCCCTCCCTCTCTCCCTCCCTCCCTCCTTGTGACTGGTGATGTTGGGCATCCCCTCACACAGTTCTGGTAACCAGTCACCCGTCTCTATTCATAGAGGGATGAATCTTTAAGCCCACAACTCCTTCAGGAAATAAGGTTCTTCATCTTGCCGCTGAGTTGCAGGAGTCTCTCAAGTCTTGTGTCAGTTCATCTACCATGTACCTTGCACACTCTCTCGCCTTCTGCAGGCGCTTCTCCATTGGCCTCCTTCTGTTCAGAAGCTTCTTGGAGGCCTGCCAATGTTCCTCTGCTTCTTTTTGTGGCTGGGGCTTTTGGTCCAAAGCCATGAACTCAGTGCTGAGACCAATCCTGGGCTTTAATTTCCTCCTCACAGGTTTCTTCTGGCTGGAGCCTGGGAAAGACATTAGTGGCCACTGCTGTGTTTGAGAGCGCCCTCTGGTGGTCACAGAGGAGCAGCACTGCCGTTTCTCTGTTCTTACTGTTAGAATTTACTTATTTAAGCATTTTACTGACTTTTCATTTAGAAACACTCAAGGCAGAAACCCACTTTTAGTTTTTATAATAAGCCAGCCTTTATATTAATAGTCATTAATAATTCCTCTTTCCCCACAAGTTTGAAATGTTATTTTAACCATGAGCTGAATATCAATGAAATTTGTTTTTATTTATAAATTCTTTATTCTGTTTCACTAATATCTTTCTTATCTGGCATAATGAGTTGAAAGTAGCTCCCTAAATATTCTTCTTTCTCAGAACCTCAAAACATTTTAAGTCAGAGTATTTACAGGTATAATAAAGACAAAGATGGCTTTGACCCCAGTACACATGTGAAAAATCTGATGTGTCCAGTGTTTGTCTGTAATCCCTGAGCTGGGAGGCAGAGACAGGAGAATCCCTGAGGTGTGCTGGCCAGCCAGTGTAACCAATTGACAAGCTCCCGGGGTTTAGTGAGAGACCCAGTCTCAAAATGAGACTGACATTTAATGAGAAAGACATTTGTTACATGTTACATATATACACAAACAAACCCCAAAACACACACACACACACACACACACACACACACGGGGGGGGGAGCAGATAGACAGACAGACAGGAGACCCTTCGTAGAGTTGATAGAGTCCTTTAGGACACACAAAAGGACAACACAGGAAAACATGAGGATGCCATGGGAAGAGGGCAGTATTTGGAGTCTGATACCACAAGCCAAGGATTGCTGGCAGCCAGTAGAAGCTCCCCTGTGGGGTTCAGTGATAGATGGTCGCTTCCTCCATCTTGGCTTTGGGTTTCTGTTCTCTGGGCCTATGGGTGATAGGTTAAAATTCTGTTGTTTTAAGCCACCAAGTTTGTCTTGGTTAGTAAGATGGACATGGGAATGAATGTTCCCAGAGCTTGCTGCTCACAGGACAAGGCACACATCACCACCCAGTGAACATTCTGCTGTGTTTTCAGAGGTGAATCTATGGAGATCCCAAGTCAAAAGCAGGTAACTTTGGGAATAAGATTGGATAACAAGCTAAAATTTATTTTAAAATATACCAAACCCCCTCAAAATTATACTGTTTACAGGTCACAAAAACATAAGCTGTGCCTGCGGCAAAGACCATTCAGAAAACATGCAAACCTTGACCAGAATGCACACAGCTCAGCTTTTTTTTAAACTCAGGAAAATCACAGATAGGTACATCTTACTGGACAACTAAGGCACTCTAGAGGTGGTGTCCCTCCCCCAAGAGCCAGAATTAAGACATCTTCTGAAAGGTGCTTAATTTTCTACAGCATGTTCTCATTATCCCCTGCCCCCAGGAAGATGGCTACTGGTGAAATCCACCTCTGTGGACTCTGCCCTTCCCAGAGCATCCTGGAAGTTCCCCTTCTAAGCCCATTTCCTGCCTTCTAGATTCTGCACTTTACAGCATAAAAGCAGGTTGCTTACTGCCACTTGGTTAGTATTTTTTTTACCCTATCATCTCCAGGTTTTCATGATAAATCTGTTTATAGACACGATGACCATGTTTTAAAACAATCAGCTCCCATCTAAAGAGGAACCAATATGAGTGACCATGGCCTGAGAATGCAGATTCAGGTCACTCTGACATGTTCAACATGGTAACAGTTTTGTGAAGCATTTAAAAAAAAAACAGAACAGAGAAAGTCATAAATCAAAATGTTTAAAAACACATTGGTGCCAGATCCAGCAAAGCAGAGACACCTCTGCTACAGCCTCAGATAAAGTACGGTGACACTTAGATTTCCAGTCGGCAGGAGATAGGGGTCTGTTTGTACTTACCGAAGGATTTACCCAACAGTTACAAGATGTCACATCACAAATGGAGATGGTCAATGAATGGAGATTAAAGACATCTGGAAACAACTAGGTTCTGGATCAGCACGGCTCCAACCCAATCAGTGAAGTTCTAAATCACTCAATCAGCCTTTGCAACATGTTGGTCCTAGGCAGGGTTTCTTTCTGGGAGTTTTCATTCACAGGATGGAGATCAGAGTTTGAGAAGCCTAGACATCCACCACGTTCCCCCGGGGGCAGACAGATGGCTTTTGTAGTGATCACTGTATCCTAGGGAACCCAATTTCACCCACACCTTTGATGTGAGTCTTGATGGATGTCCAGTAGATGACGGGGGTGTGTGAACTGGAGAGCTCCAGTGTTACTGGTCTGCAGCCAAATCAGCCTAGGCTGTCTTCAGCAGGCATCTCTGGCTTCCCCTGTGCTCAGGTGGGTTACAGCCCATGGGGTGCCTCTATCTCACTCCTGACAGCAGCTGTGTCCTGAATGACAGCCAACCAACGGCAAGCCTGCAGTGAGACATGCTGGTTGTTCTCATGCTGGGGCAGAGTTGGGGTCTTCATGCACCAAGACCCTCATACGTTGTCACTGCTGGTGTGTGCCAGGCTCTCCTTTCCTCCTGGCCTTTGTCCCACCTCCCCTTCCTAATCCCCTGTCATTGTTGTTCCAAGCAAAGTGCTTATTCTGGGTTCTTGGGTATTTATGTGCCACACTGAGCAAGCAGTGTAGGGTGGATTTCCGTCTGCAGCATATAGTACGCTACTCTTTTAGAATATATATTTGGATTTTAAAAATTACATTCTATTATCTGTATCTATCATGGACTTATCCATTATCTATCACCTGTTAATCATCTATTTACCTATCTCTATCAACTATCTATCATCTATCATCTGTATGTCTGTCTGTCATCTCTCTAGCTCTATCACCTATCTGTTTATCTGTCTATATCTCTGTCTATCTATGTGCTATCTATCTATCTATCTATCTATCTATCTATCTATCTATCTATCATCTATCTTTGCATACGGTACCACACTGTGCATTTAAGTTGAAAAAACAACTTTGGAGACTTGAAATTCTCCATCTATTGCATGAGACCCAGGGATCTAACTCAGGTTGTTAGACTTGCAGCAAGTGTGTTTTCCCAATCGACCATCTTGTCAGTACATATTTTTATAACCCTTGATCATACTACCCATGTCTATAAAATGTTCTATTTTTTTCATTTTATTTTATGTGTACGAGTGTTTGCCTTCATGTATGTCTGTGTATCACATGCATACCTGGCAGAGGCCAGAAGAAGGAGTTGGAGCTCCTATAACTGATTATATAGATACTTGTTAGCTGTCATGTGGGTATTGGGAAATAAAACCATGTCTTCTGCAAGAGCAGTCAGTGCTCTTAGCTGCTGAACCATCTCTCCAGCTCCCCTATAAAGTGTTCTTGAAAGGTGGTTAATTTGAAGATTTCTCTACCTCCAAAGTTCATCTTGGTACTTAATTCTCAAATCCACACTAATAAAAGTGGGGCTCTCATGAGGTGGTTGGATCATGAGAGCTCCAGTCTCAGAGGGGATCAGTGTCTAATAAAGGGGCTTGAGGGCAAAATTAATCTCCTTCCATTCCTTCTGCTGTGTGGGCTCACCCACAATAACTGTTCCTTCTTGGGGACCAGTGGGTAACCATGCCCTTCCTAAATGTAGAACCTGCCAGAACCTTGGCCTTGGACATCATGAGAATCCAGTGCTCACTTGTGTTAGCCAGGTTTATTGTCAACTTGATGCAACCCAAGGTCACCTGGGTACCCCAGCTGAAGAATTACCTCTGTCAGATGGGCCGTGTCTGGGAGAGATTGTCGTGATTGACAATCATTGTGGTAGATCCCAGCCCACTGTGGGCAGCAGCAGCATCTCTAGGCTGAGCAGGTTGAGCATGAGCTTGAGAGAAAGCTAGTAAGCAGTGTTCCTCCATGATTTCTGCTTCAGGTTTCTGCCCTGACATTCCTTGGAGATGGACCGTGAGCTGGACCGAGAGCTGGAAGCGTCTGGCGAAGGAACCCTTCCTTCTCTTATGATGCTCTCTTCATCAGTGGGGTTTGTTACAGCAACAGGAAAGCAACCCAGGACACTGCTCTTTATAACCTGCAGACTGATTTGTGTCACAGCATATCTTTGACTCCTTGTGGTTCTGCACTCCTTTGTAAGCACCCATATCTAGTTTCCTACACGTGTTGACTTTGCTCTGTAGGGTTTCAGTGTGGAGGTTTCTTTTTGTGGTTGGCTTCTAAGAACCTAGATAATAAAATGCTGACAGTTTGGATGGAGCCTATAGCAGCCTCTACCTCTGGTGTTGTGGTGCTTGTCACAAACCACAAGCTTCCACTTGGCTCGTGTTAACTTGATCCACCCGGGATGACTATCTGCTTAGTCTGCTTTGGTTCTTGTTCAAGAGTCTGATGCCAACTTTGGACTGTAAAGACATCTCCCTTCGTGTTTGCAATGGCTTTCAATATTTAGCTACTTAAACTGTCTGGTGTTGGGATATTTGCATGTTCTGCTGTGAAGGACACTTCGCTTCTCCCTGTAGTGTGCCAGGTTTTCATCTCTGTGGTCCATGTGACACACGAAGGCTGAGGCTCATGTCTGGTTCCTTCTGGCCCTGGTTGGTCTGCATGCCCAAGTCTGTGCCAGACCTTGTGATCTATGTCAGATCCATTCGCTCCGGTTACATCCACCTGGTTCTTACCTTGACATTTTCATTTTGTAAACGTATTTAATAATGCTTCCTATAGAGTTTAGAATAATCATATTGAATGGTGAGATAGAACTATACACACAAATTAATTGGTTAAATTGACTCAGAGGGGGGACTGATATTGGGATATAAAGTGAATAAATAAACAAATTAATAAGCAAAATTGACTGTTGAGTTAGCTAATTGGTATACCTTCTGTGTTTTGCAGTGCTGTGTTAATTTAAACTAGGAACTTTCCCTTTGTTCAGATTATTACTATTAATAATTTTAAATTTTCCATTATGACATCATTTATTCATTACTAAGCTAATTTTTAAAAAGCATGTATTTTCATTGTAATGAGATGTAACTGAGAATGTTTCCTGAAGGGCTCTGTCAGTCTCTCACAAATGTCCACTGATAGGTGTCCCTCTCAGCTGCTTTGGATGCCAATGTGTTGTTCTCAGATGGAGCTCCGTAAAATCTTTTTTAAAAATGCACCAATCAGTTAAAATAAATTAGCAGCACCCTGGGCTATGACTTAGGGCATGAGTGCCACCTGTTTCTAGGTCTGTGAACCTCCCAGGGAGCTCTGGAGTTTTTGCTTCACTTATTAGGACAACACACTTCCCCAGATGAGATACTACGTCCATGTTCTCTGGAGATTGCCTTGGCTGTTCCACAGGGGTTTCTGGAACAGGGGAAGGAGAACTCAACTTCAGGTTTGAGGACCCAAGACCAGTGCGCTGTCCTCCTCCTGAAGGTGCATGTGTGTGTGTTTATGTGTGCGTTTATGTGTGTGTGCATGTATGTATGTATGTGTATATGTGTAAATGGATTTTAATAATCTCTATTAGCTATTAATATGACCCAGTCAGCTCCCCAATAAATCAAGTCAGAGCCCTTTGGATTTATTTAATTAGCTTAGCACAATTACTGGGGGATTACCCCTAATCTATTTTTCTGCATGTCAGACTAAATACTTCCCAGCTGTGCTCCCAAAGTACTTGTTGTTTGGATCTCACTTGGGTTATTTCTGCTCCTTCAGTCCGTCCTCTGGGACATTTCTCTGGGTCATGTGCTCCTGGTCCATCACATCTAATGGAAACTTCCTGTTTGCTCCGTCTCCTTTCACCTTCTTCCTCTTCTTTCTCTTCCTTTCTTCTCCCCCCCCCCCCCACTCCTTGTGGTCCCTACTTGTGACCCCCAGCTCAGTAACTGGAAACGTGCCTTCCTCTATTCTACCCAGTAATTGGCTGTAACCACTTTTATTTAACCAATAACTTTAAATTGGGAAGCAAGGTTTACAGAGTATAACTCAATGTGTGTGTGTGTGTGTGTGTGTGTGTGTGTGTGTGTGTGTGTATGTGTGTGTGTGCAACTGTTTGTTGGGGCAACCAGATCTTGGGGGGTCAGTATTTAGCATTTGAATGCATAGCAGCACTAGACTAACTCCCAACATGTATGTGTGTGATTATGTGTGTTTGCATTCGTGTGTGTGTGTGTACATGCTCACGTGTGGGTCTTTATAGTCTTTGTCACTCTTCTCATAGCCTCAGGTGACCCTTTGCTCTATTTCCCCTTAGATGTTGAAGTCCTGATTCTCGGTACCACAGAACTGGACTGTGTTTGAAAGGAAAGTGTTTAAAGATGTTAACATGAGGCCTTCATGGTTGGGGCTCTTATCCAGTCTGGCTCAATCCTTATAAGAGACACAGACAGACAATCAGTCAGTCAAACAGACAGACAGACAGACAGACACAATGACATACACACAGATGATCACAAACACAGATGATATCACACACACACACACACACACACACACACACACACACACACACACACAGGGCCTGTGAGTGAGGACACAAATTAAGGAGAGGCCTCTGGAAGGACCAGTCCTGCTGCACCTTGTTCCTAACTGCCAAGGTCCCCAGGACTGAGGCCACCATTGGTTGGTTGTGTCATCTCTGATCTGTATCATTTTGTCACAATGGATTCTTTACATTAATGTTAGGAGGATTTGTAACTTATCCATCTTTGTGACATAGTACCTCACAGCCTTCCTTTGGGGTCTAGGAACATCATCCCCCCCAGATAAGAGGGGATTATTTCAAATGAGAAGACTTTTCCTATTGGGTCTGGAACAACATGGTAGACTGAACTTGGAACAAAGACATAAACTTTTGGGGACATAGCAGGACTGAGGCACCTTGGTACCCAGTTGATGGAGTTGGAGGATGTGGACCAGTATCTGGGTGCTGTGGCTAGCACAGGGTAGTTCAGTGTCTCCTGGCACGAGGATTTGGGTACAGCCGGTAAGAACCTGCCAAGAGCTTTTTATGGGTTTTAGAGACTCATCTGGGGTGTGGCTGAACCACAATTTTTCTTGTGTGCTTGTGTACGTTTGTGCATGCATGTATGTGTGTTCATATATATGTCTATCTGTGTGAGGAGGTCAAAGGACAACCTTGGTGGTCATTCTTTGTCACCCTCCACATTATCCTTTGAAATGGGGTCTCACTAGGAAGTGTGCCTTACTAGCAATGTGAGGCTGGTTCACCAGTGAGACCCAGGGTTTTCTGCCCCGCTCCATCTCACACACCATCGGAATCATAGGTATGTTCCTGGCTTCCTAAAAATGTAGGATTTAGGGCTCAAACCCAGGTTCTCATGCTTCAAGACAAAAATGTCATCATTTGTGCCTTTCCTACCCCTAAAATCCCACTCTGAGTCCACTGAACTCACAGCAAGATTTGGCCATGACTACCTGAGTGGTCTCACAGCAAGGCTGGACCAAAGTCAATCAAATAGAAACAAAGAGAATGATACAAAGAATCAACAAAACCAAAAGCTGGTTCTTTGAGAAAAATCAACAAGGTAGATAAACTCCTAGACAAACTAAGTGAAGGATCCAGAGACAGTATTCAAAATAACAAAATCAGGCATGAAAAGGGAGAGATAAAAGCAGAAACTGGGAAAATTCAAAAAAATAATCAGATCCTACTACAAAAGACTGTACTCAACACAAGTGGAAAATCTAGATGAAATGGGATGATTTTCTAGACAGATACCAGGTATCTGTTACCTGATACCTGAGAGGTCTCACAGCAACTTTTGGCCACGCCCACCCGAGTGGTCTCACAGCCAGGCTGGGCCACGCCCACCTGAGAGCCTGAGACATTCTCCTACTGTTTGGTGTTCTCTGGCTGGTGTTAAGCAGCGATTGCCTCTACTTATATTGGAGATGGTGCTAGAGGAGAAACAAACCTGCATTCCCATCACAGCCAGAGCCACTTCACCAGAAGCAGGACAGTGTGGAAGCATGGGGCGGGATTCAACCTGCAGGTTTGGAATATGTGTGGGTACAGCCGGCAGCTTATTCCAGACAGGCACTCGGGCTCAGAGTTGGGGCACCGCCTGCTTGGTATGGGGGTCTGAGGTGCTGTGTGGCCCCCAGGACTTGACATATGGAATCTGTCCACAGGGAGATGGGACGTGGGTGGTTAGTGATACCACAAAACCCCAACTGTAAGACGAGCAAACAGGCAATTATTTTAGCAGAAAATGAGAGACCAGCTTTGAGGCTTCTTGTTTAGGCCTTGTTTCTAAACAGCTGAATAATTACCGTCGTCTATTTAAGACTTCCAGATGGCTTCTACATCTTTTTCCGCTTTCTTCAAACTTTCCCAGCCTCTTCACACTTGTCTCGGAGATTGCCGGAACATTTCTAATTGGATCACTGCACTTACAACAAACATTTTCCGATGGGCTCTTGGCTGCACTCTGACAAACGCACGGGACGTTCCAGGCCAAACGCAGGAAGACATGGGGCTCTGTGAGACTGGGTGCTCCGTGCAATCTTTCTTCCTTTATACTCACTATTAAATCAGTGTTGACAAATCAGTTATCAGTATGGAAAGTCGTCATCTGACTCTGGGTAAAATGGCTAACTTGGTACTGTAACTTGACTTAGGTATAAGATAAATAAGAATGGCATTTTAACTTTATTTATGTATAAAATGGTCCTTTAACTTGATTTAAGTATAAAACCCTAGGTTTTATGTTTTGAGTGTTCTACATTGGATGAGTACAACTTTTTTTTTTCTTTAGTGGGGGAATTGGAGGATTCTGTAGTTTTTGATTCACTACTCAGAAAATAAGACAATAACACTTCTTGCTGCTGTAGTGGCTGCCATGGTAACAATGGCATCCATTATAAATGCTTACTGATACTGCTGTGGGTCCCGTATAGGACACAGTATGTGGGCTGTGGCCATAGTCCTTGCATCCCACTTTGGGTCTAGAGCCTCAGCTGCTCACTTTGATTTCCTGCTAGCTTATCCTTGTTTCTACCCAGTCCCCACAAGGTCAATCTGTCAATCCTCTTGAATAGCTGGGCTAGATGGAAATTGTATTGAGGTTTGCTGAATGAATAACAAACCTAAATGCAATATCAAAATATATCCTGTAGTGGAAGTGTTCCCTACAGGTTTAGGAATATGAACACTTGGCCCCTACTTGGTGACACTGTTGGGGGGCTGTGGAACCTTCAAGAGATAGAGGCTTGGTGAAGGAAGTATGTCACTGGGGGCGAGTTTTGAGGACTTACAGCCAGGCCCACATCTCATCTCTCTCTGCTTTCTGATCTTGCTTCCATGCCTTGCTTCTGTGATGGACTCTATCCCCCAGGAACTGTGAGCTTTTACTGGGTCTTTCCTCAAAGCAATAGGAAGTTCCTAACACAGCTGAGGAGATATTAGATAGACGTTTTAAAAAGAAAGATATTTGTAAACAATTATACACAGATATTTGAGGGGATTCAAAAGACCACTAAAAGTATGATAATGGATTTACAGCTATGCCATCCACCTTCTCTGAGGTGGCATGTGGCTGGTGACATCTCTCAGGGCTGTCAAGAGCCCTGGGTAAGGCTGTTGTCAGAACAGGCTCAGTTTCTCAGCCTTGAATAGTAAGTGGTCAGTGAAGCCTGTGCCCATGGCTGGTACATCTTGAAAATATTTCCTTAAGGAATCTTGGAGATTACCCATAGTTCCTTGGTGGAAGCACACAGAAGATACATTTCCACAGGTGACCCTTCAGCCATGGCTTGGATGTGGACTGTGGCTCATGTGTTGAACCCTCATCTTCTGGGAAACTCGAGATGGGCCTGACCATGAGATATATCTTCATGGCCATATTTAATTAAAGCTTGCTTCAAATTTGGCTTTAAATTGTGGTAGTGTTCTTCTTATTCTTCACCAGTGGGATTAACAAGACCACAGCCAGAGTGTCCCCACCAGCAAGTCTTCCCTGCATGGTGCACTCACTTGCAGGCTGTGAGGCTGCAGTAACCATCTTCCTTAGGATTGCTTCTCCTCAAGAAATTCTGTGCTGACAAGTCTCTCTCACTGCACAGAAATGATCGTGAGCTCAATTGTATTAGGGGCATGGCTCTTCTAGGGGTGAGGGCTACAAGAAGAATATATGGGGCCATCAAATATTTGAGGTTGAGTCTGTCTTAGCGGAAAAAGCTGGACAGGTGCCAGTATTAACATGTATGTCTGTGCTGTCTCTGCAGGACACTGGGGGCCTAGGGGCCAGGCTGTGTCTGCTTTGCATCAGGCAAACTCTGGCTGAGCCTGTTTCATGCAAGTCCCACAGTTCCAGATAGCACTTGCCTTTCTCTGGATGGTGATGGGACTGACAGAGGACAGATTCAAGTTCTCACAAGAGACACGACTTTTCCACATCACCTTAGCAAATTTCTCATGTCTCCCATGCCTGCCTGCTTTCTGTCTTCCTTCCTTCCTTCCTTCCTTCCTTCCTTCCTTCCTTCCTTCCTTCCTTCCTTTCTGTTTTATTTGTTTGTTTGTTTATTGCTTTTTCAAGACAGAGTTTCTCTATGCAACTCTGGCTGTCCTGGAACTCTCTCTCTGTAGAATGGGCTGGCCTTAAACTCAGAGATCTGCTTTCCTTAGCCTCTTGAATGCTGGGGTTAAAGGCATTGTACACCATCACCTGACTTCCCCTAATGCCTTTTTACTTGGACTTTTTTTTAAAGATAAGCTTTCTGTTTTTTTTTTTTTTTTAGAAGAAATTATGCCACATGTGGAGAAATGAGCTTAAATTTAAGAATTGATAACACAGACTTCTGTGAAGAGATAAAGAGAGAAGGTTTGATAGTTTATCCTACATTTAGTATGTAGTACATTTTTTTTTAAAGTTTATGTTCTCCACAGAACTTCCACAGTTCTCCACAAAGGACTTCCCTGGTGGCCATGGGATATACAAACCTGCTCCCGGCATTGATCAAGGGATCTCCTGGCCTGGCCTTCCCATTGAGACTTATGAGCCTGGTTGACAGTACAACCAGGGCTTCTGTCCTTTCCCTCAATCTCCTGATTTCCTTTTGAATCTTTATAGTGAAATAAAGAATAATAATTATGGGACTGTCCCTCAAATGTCTCTTCCATTCTGGGAACATCAAGAAGACAGGAGAATGACCAGAGGAGCTACAGTCTTGGCCTGTGACCACCGAGGTTTGGTCAGCTCAAAGGACTTGCCCTTCTTTCTGTCAGCACCCTCCTCCCACCTGGTATCAAAGTGACTCCTCAGGAGCCCAGGCCTGCAGAGAATTGTTCAAGGAGATTCAAGGGAACTCAAGTTGTCCTGTGTCATGTGTTGTCACTAACCAGAATTTTTTCTCTGTATTTTAATGGACCAGGATCATAAGTATATAGCCACACAATTCAGTAAAGTTAAACAAATTGCATTGTGCTCTCTTTATCATTGTGTGTGAGAGAGATAGTGAGAGAAAGAAAGAGAGAGAGAGAGAGAGAGAGAGAGAGGAAGAGAGAGATAGATTTGGCTTTATGGTGCATTAAATCCTGTGCTGTCACTTTGTGGGTGCATTTTGAAGTCACAGTTAATGCTTAATAAACACAAACCTGGGTGGAGTGTCTATAAAAGTTTAAAATCAACTCAACTCTCAGCTGGAAAATTCTCAGAGCCAGCAGAGGGCAGTAGAGGACCAACCCATGCAGAGCTACTGCGTGATGAAGAGAAACCGAGGGCTGGGGGCCAGGCATCTTTGAAGACAAAAGCTGGTTTCACATAGCCAGCCCTGACGCTAGACAACTGTTCAGTAGCATAAAGTTATTTCCCCATGAATTCCAAAAAGAAAGCAATAATTCTTCCCTTCCAGACTGCGCAGCCCCTGGTTCTGAGCCAGTACTTGGGGGACATTGTCACCTGGAAAGCTGTTTGAAGGTATCCAGGGTCATGGGTACCACATTACTAAGAAGGGCAGTGTTCAGAAAACAATAACCTGGCAAACGTGGGCCCCAGACAGACAAAGACAAGTTAGCTAAGAAAACAACAGCTCTCAATTCAAATCTCCCACCCCTAAATCAGAAAAACAAAAGTCCCCAGTGCCTTAGGAAACACAGCAGCAACAACTCTCCATCTAACATGAAAAAAAAATAAATAAAAAGATTTTCCTTTCTTGATCATGTGCTTACTCCTTGTCTCTGATGAAGTCCAAGAATTAAAAAGAGCAGAACTCTACTGCAGCTGCTTCTGACCTGTCTGCTGCTGCAGCCCGCCCTTGCACGGCCAGGCTGTCCTGATTTGATATTAGCAAATGCAAGCTGGATGTCAGAAGCACCCCCTTTCCCTCCTACCTCTGACTAAAAAGAACCTTCTTTATGCAAATTAAAGGCTATGCCATTTGACTTCCTGGTCTAGGAATGGGTTGCTGGCATTTCTTTGACCTCTTAGGAGAATAATTAGGTGATCTTGTTACTAAGCAACAGAAAGGCAGGCAATAAGGCAGCTGAGCTCTGGGAGCAGATGGAGCTGGACTCTGAGATCTTGGGCAAGAGGCTGTGGTGCTGTGGGGACATTGAGCCTCTTGAATAGTGGCTGACACTCAAAAGGAAGGAGCCAGTGTGATTCTACTGTCTGCCTTCCTCCAGCACAGACAGGGCCCTTCACTGGCAGAATGCTTGAATACCTGTTGTCAGAGGGTACAGTAATCCAGACTGTGCAGGTCCTAGGAGAAGGAGTCAGGATTATTTCCTTTAAAGGTAGACTCTCAGGGAGACAGGTCCCTTCAACTGAATAGTTCTGGATGATGGTTTTTTTTTTAACTCAAGCCTCCAAGTCCCAAAGAAGAAAAACATAGGACATGCAAATAAAAGGGTTTAATCTTTCTTCCAAATATATTTTAAGACGTTACATATTTAATTCCCCATTTTAGGGCCAGCGAGGCTGCTCAGGCAGTAAGTGCTAGGTGTGTAAGCATGAACACCTGAGTCTGAGGGTGTGGCAGCCTGCTCTTGGAGTTCTAGTCTGCACAAGTGGATGATCACTGAGGCTCACCAGCCAGTGAAAGACCTTGTTTCAAAAACTAAGATGGATACACCTGAGGCTAGCCTCTGGTCTCCACAGGCAAGAGCACATGTGTGCAGGTGTCCTCCAACCCCCCCCCCCCATCAAACCCAGGCACATAAGTGCAAACGTACATTAAATTGTACACACTAACCATCTTCATGGTGGCCTTTCTATATGTACACATATTGCTCATTGATCATCTATACCTCTTTCCCTCCCTCATCCTCCTCTCTTTCTTTACCCTCCACCCCTGCCAGTTCTTAGGAACCCTCCTGTATGAGGGGGAATGCACAGATTCTTGTCTCTTTATGTTTGGCTTATCTTGCCTGGGATAAACTACTTTGGTTCCATCCATGCTTTCCCTGTGGATGACAAGATTTAATTCTTTTTGATAGCTGAATAGTACTCCACTGTCTATAGCCCATATTTTTTCTGTTTACCCACTGACCTTAACTGGGATGACTCTATAACATGGCTTTTATGAACAGTGCAGCAATAAACATGTGTATCTATGGCATGCATACATCTCCAGAAGTATTCTGGCTGGACCATATGGTATGCTATTATTTTTAGGGAACTTCCACAATGAGTCTCACAATGGGTGCACTAATGAGCATTAGGAGGCAGTGTGTCAGGTCCTTCTGCCCACATTTGCACCAGCATTTATAATTTTTCCTTCACAGTCACTTTGACTAGGGTGAGGCAGGCTCTCATGTGGCTTTGGTTTGTGACTCTTTCCTAGCTGAGGCTGGGGATATCTCTCCTCGTACTTGCCTGCTGTTTGTAAGTCTTTGGGAACATTCTCTCCAGGTTGCTGCCCATTTTCACAAGATTACAGGGTTTGCTACATGGTCTGAGCTCTTTTTGTTTTCCAGGTATCAGTCAGGGGACTGGCTGAGTTTCCCTCAGAATCTGTAGACCCTCGCTGGCTGCTTTTTTTGCTTAGCTTAAGCTTTTTAAAAAAATTAATTTTATTATGTTTATGTGTTGGGGGTATCTCATGTATGTTTTGCACCCTGTAGATGTGGTGACCGTAGAAGCCAGAAGAGGGTGTTGAAGTGGCTTTGTTTCCTGAGCTAGGGGATTTCTGTGCAACGGCAAAATCAGCACCTGTAACCTTTTCTCTCATAGTCCCTCTTGCGATTGTAGGGATTCAGGTTTTACAGTGATCCGTTTGGAGTTGGGTTTTGTACAGGGTGAGTGATGGAAACATAGTTTCAGTCTTCAAATGGAGCAGAGCTAGAGGTAACACAGCACCTAATTTAAAGACACAGGGACAAAGCCACCATGATATCAGCATAAATACAGAGTCACATGGAAGAGAAAAGAGGACCCAGAAGTTAACCCATGCCCTCTCATCCAGCATATTTTTAAGCATCCCCTAAACCATACAGAATCAAAACCAGTTTCCCGAGGTGCCTAGGACTTAGCTCAATGGTTAAGAGCATTTGCCGTTTTTTTTCAGATTTGATTCTTAGCACCCATGCCTGGAGGCTCACAAAAGCCTGAGACTCCATCCCTAGAGGATCTGACTCTCCCCTCTGACCTCTCTAGGCAACCCCCTCCATATACATAAATGTAAATAAAAATAATCTTAAATAAAACAAAACAACCAGAGCCCTCTGAGAGGAGATGGGGAGATGTCACACACGACCGAGCCTCGTGTGTTCTTTGAATGACATCTTAGGAAAGGACACTTTGCAAACTGCCCACACAGAGATGGCGCCCCCAGCATGCCCAGTGTATGTGTGTTTAATACCCTGCAGACTGCTCCCTGCAATGCCACCTGGGCTGTAACTTCTCATTGTTTTTGTTTTTCAAAATTTAGAGAGAAAGGATGGAGACTTAAAGAGTGGGAGAGGTGCTTCTTGAACATGTGCATGCGTGCGTGCGTGCGTGCGTGCGTATGCAAGTGCATTCCCCAGGCTTCTCTTTCTCAGATGTGTCTCTTTGTAAAAGTTGGTTACTATCAGTTGAGATCTACTTGTTCCTCCAAGGATAATAAAGGGGCAAAGCTCTCCAAGCAATGCCCTCACCTACCCTGAGAGCAGATGGGAGCTCATCTCTAGCGTGGAGGCTCTGTTCCTGCTTTCTCAGCCTCCAGCTGTGTTCTTCAGCCTTCCCTTGACTTGGGCTGCCCTATAGGCAGCCGTGCTCACATGGTCAGTGTCCCACTACTCATGGTCAGCCCCAGTAAGTGCATGCTCTCATTTTGAGCCCTCCAGGGAGGTAGTAGCCTTAGTTATCTTTCTATTGCTGTGATAAAACGCTATGACCAAGGAAAGGTATAGAAGAAAGAGTTTATTTGGGTTTATGGTTCTAAATGGTTGATATCGTGGATGGTGGAGTGAAGGTAAGGGAGCGGGAGCAGGAGCAGGAAGCTGAGAACTCACATCTAGAACTGCAAGCATCTGTGTTTGCTCCAGGAGGCCTTGGTCATCCACATCCCATAGGCAGGTCTGTGCCAGGCCACCACGGGCACTATTGAGACTGACCTGGACCAGATCATCATGGTGCATGAGTGTTTGAACTATGAATCTTCAGAATCTTCAGTGGCTCCATGTCTCCTGTTCACCTCTGCGATAGGGAAGGTAACACAACAGCTTAAATGAGATTCACTGGTACTTGAATACTCAGTCCCCAGCTGGGGTTGCTGTTCTGGGAGGTTTAGGAGGAGGTGTGGCTTTATTGGAGGAAATGTGTCACTGGGGGCTATGACAATGAAGTGAGTGAGACATGGTGTTCTACTGCATAGCTCCATGGGTATCCCATAGCTTTGTAAACAGTAGACTTAGTGTCTCCCTGTCAGGTTCAGTCAGAGCTTAGGTCAAGGTTTAATAGAACTACCTTTGTATGAGACCCCCTGTCTCACTTGCTTGGGGCTGGCTGGCCTTCACATACAAGGTCTAAATGAAATGCTATCAGAACTCCACCCTGCTCACATCAATTCCATCTGGTTTCATCCATCTCTAATCTCATACCCCTCCTCCCTTGGTGCTCATCAGCTATAGCTTGGCATCAGCTCGGCAAAGAGATGCCTCTAAAATTAAATTCACAAAGGCCTTGGCAGCGAGTGCTAAATTCAGTCCTGACGTCGTTGTCTCCACCCTGGGTTGCAGCCAACTCCCAGACCTGGAAATGAAGGAGAGCAGGGCTTCACCATGCTCCTAGATCCTGTCTGGCAGGTGAGAAGGAAGCTGAGTCATGCTCCAGGAGCTATTGAGGACTGTTGCCAAACTGTTTCCTGCTCCTTCTGGAGGGGTAACCCGTATGATAGGCAAGGCTGCCCCATGATCAGGACGAGGCCTCAAAATACCACCCTCTGCTCTGCAGCAGCCCTGACTCTCTCTTCTTGCAAATTGCTTGAGGTTTGGCCTCCCTTCTCATTCATATTTCACACTCTGCCCCTTTCCAGGCTGAATGAATAACGAGTCGGGGAAGGCAGGGAGATGAGAGTGGCTACTTGGTAAACTTAGGGAGATTGCCTGTATCATAGGCCTTTAACCACCACCCCCCAAATTGCTGCAAAACATACTGTCCCCACTCACTGCTCTACAGAGCTGTTCTCCCCAACACAAATGACATTATGCAGATTTTAAGCCAGCAAACCCCACTCTGTCTCCAACTCTACTGCTAATGTTTTTCTTTGAGAATTGTCACCTTCAGACAAGGCATTGCTGTCAACTTTTTTTCTTGCCTGGCACTCCTTCACTGAGCTCTCTCTGTCATTGGCTGAAAAGACATCTTGTGCTAAGGGCCCTTCCTAGGAATATGTTTATATTTATAAATATATCATCTTTAAACTTGGCACCAGAGATTGTTGCCTACACTGCATTCTCCCCAGAAAGGCCTGGGCTCAGGTTGAGCATCTCACTGTGTGTGAACTTGGTACCTTGGGTCTATTTTAGAGATGCTCTGTTCAGTGTAATTACTACAGTTTCTAAAGGAGTTACTGTGTAATTGCCACGTAGTTTATTTCGTGGTAACTATGCAATTAACTTGTCTCATGTCTCTAAACGGAAAATACTGTAATTCTAATACAAATGCATTGACTGTTAGTGTTCTTCACCATGCTTTAAAGTATCTGTGTTGTAGATTTTTTCTTTATTTTCCCTTCCTCTTCTTCAAGTAACATATGGAGTTTAGTCTATTATTTTTTCTTTTCTCCCCTCCTCTTTCTCTCTCTCTCTCTTCCTCCTCTTTCTTTCTCTCTTTTGGTTTTTTTTTTAAGCCAAAGAAAGTTAAGATTGCTAAAATTTTGCTGGAACCCCCTAAATTATCAAGAAATTTGAGACATAAATATAACAATAGTAGCTAAATTATCCACAGGGATGGATGCTGGGTTGGGACTCTAAGAACCTCTTGAGGTCTGAGGGAAATTAGGAATGAGGCCAGGAAAAATAGGTTGGCTTGTATTTACTTTCCATTGTATGTCAGTTGGGTTTATAAGGGATCTGGCTTGACTTGGGGCCTTTGTGTTTTCTGGCACAGGTGGGGCCGGGACTTGAGGGTGGGACTTAAGGCTCAGTGAATGTCTCCAGGATATTCCACCTATTGTTTAAGGCAGAAGAAGAAGGCAGATAGAATTGCATAGTAATAAAAGGCTTTACAGACTGGAAGCAACTTCAGGGCTAATTACAACCTGGAAGAAAGTGGGATGTGCCGACTCAAGGACATTTTTTTTTCTTTCCTTTTTTTTTTTAAACGTATCATTTGTCTGTGGTCAGCATAGTTAGTGTGTATACAGCACAGCAAAATGACGGGTAAATTAACTTCTAAACACAAAACAATTTCCCCCATCTGACTCAGGCCATAGCCCTAGGCATAATTTAGGCCCATCTAACAGATCCATCTGTCCATCCCTCTGTCCCCATATTCAAAGCATATAGAATGCCTAGGCTCTGGGTGAGAAGGAAGACACACTTCTATCCAGTGGGAATAACCCACAATTAAAGGATAAGCAGAGAGCCTGGTGCTGGGAGCTTACAGCTGTGAGAGCAACTCGCTCCTGGCACAAACGACTTGTGGGCCCTGGATGCTCTCCAAGGTGCTGAAGATGCAGCTGCAAGCAACCCTCCTAGAATATACAGAAAACAAACAGGACACACTCGCACACGGAGAAATTGTGAGGGATGCCATGTTCTGTGTTCTGCAGGAAGAAGGACAAATATGGGGAAGGCCCATCTAATGTCTGTACTGGGTGTGAGTGCTAGGGAGGAAGAATTCTGAAATAAGTGAGCAGCTGGAGAAGGTGATCAAGTCAGAGCCTTGATGCCTTAGAGAGGTTTGAAGAAAACAGTCTCTAAGTGTGGAAGCTGGAGACTTTCGTTTGTGGAGCAGAATGCTGGAGCCAGTGGTCTGGGGCAGAAACTCCAGAACCAGGCCAGAGAGACCAAAGACAGCTGAGTGGAAAGACTGAGTCTGTAGGACCTCGCTGCCATCTTGGCTTTTCTGCCTGCCAGGAAAAGTCATGGGGAAATAAGATGTCCATCACCTAAAATTCCTATGCCCTTGATAACATCTCAAGATTCTGGTGATAGATGTGATTGTTGTCTGGAGGTTGGGTGGGGACTAAGACCCCAAAGTACCTCCCTTTCTCTGCTTCTCACATATGCACACAGACATTTCCCACCATGCTGAGGTAGGAGAGCCCCAGACTCACCATGAGTATCTTTATGACTTTTCCTAGAGGCTGTGGAGGAAGCTCAGAACAGCTGTGTCTGGAGTGCTTATAGGTGTGGCTGGGGCCTAGTGAGCATTCTTGCTTAGGAGACGGTGAGGTAATCAGATGGGATAACTGTTTTGTTGGGAGGAATGGGGTGAATCATGCCTTCAGAATGAGATAATTATACTGGGTATGTTGCGGCAGCATACTGTGTTTTGATGTATAGTTGTAGTTAACATGAAAGCAATCTAACCCTTCTCCCGGTGAATCCCTACTGGAAAGTATGACTAATATTGAAGTGACAGCCCCTCACTTATGAACTGTGTTTTGAAACAAAGGGTGGCACCAGGTCCACCTGTGTCCTTGGTTCTTATCCAGGCGCCAAGCTCCCATGAGGTCCTGTTCTTAGATGAGTAGATTGTGAAAAGGGGGCTCTCAAAGCATGGCCATGTGCATATATTGATGATTTATGTCACGTGATGAGGTGGCTTTGTTTTTCTCATGTGTTTGTGAAGCTGTTGTTATCAGGTACTGTTTTGAGACAGGGTCTCTCACTGGCCTGAAACTCACCAAGTAGCTAAGACTGCCTGGCCTGTGAATCCCAGGAATCCTCTTCCTCCAGCTCCTCAGTGCTGGGAGTATAGATATGTCTCATCTACACTCCCAACACTTTTTTATGTGGGTTTTGGGGCTCACACTGTGATTCTCATGCTTATAGGACAAGAACTGGACTAAGTGTGACAGATATTGTTTTCAGGGACCAACTTATTCTCCAGGCAGAGATAGATAGTCTATTCTTTGGAGGGTGTGCAAGCACGGCTTGTTGCCCAGGGAGAGACACTCTATGCTTTAGAGCACAGGCCCAAGCATAACACATGTCTCCATTACTTCCCATATTCTAGTCAGATTACATGGTTTTTGCTGTGTTCTGTTTCTGTTTTTGTAGAAATCATTGTTTTATTAGAATTTTCAAGTGTCAATTTTCCTGTGAAAAGTTCTGGTGTCCAGGGTTCCAACAGCCTCTGAGCACTTCATATGAAATGAAAAAATGGGTGGGCACCAGGACCAGCTATGTCCTTGGTTCTTACCCAGGCTTCAAGCTCCCACAAGGTCATGTTCTTGGATGAGGTATCACAGCTCCCTGAAATCCCAGAACATGGAAGGAGGAGACAGGGGATCCCTGAAGTAAACCACCTAACTAGACTAACAAGTTGGCAGGCTCTTGGCTCAAGTGAGAGATTCTAGTTTTACTACACAAGATAGTGAGTGATTAAGGAAGACATCTGATATCAACCTCTGACCTCCACCCCCCCACACACATATGCAAATATACACAAACACACACACAAAACACATACCACACCCATACACACAGGTAAACTACATACCCACATGTGAGCAAATCACACATCCACATATACACGCACACACACACACACACACACACACACACACACACACACACACACACAAGCACATAATACACACACCCCACACATGCAAACCACACACCACATACCCACCATATACACACACATTCAAATCACACCACAGACACACACACACACACACACACATGCAAACCACACACCACAGACATGCACCCCGCATGTTTGCACGTGTGAGAAAGCACAAGGAATATTTTGTTGGATATCTCTTCACTTATGAGGGTGTTCATTTTATTGTCATTATTATTTACATGGTGATTTTTGTCATTAAATCATATCTGTGGTTGTGATCAGTGGTGTGGGCCTGATTGTCATTAATAACTGATATTTATACTTTACAACTTTTCAAAACAATCTTCTCTGCATTATATCTCCCTTCTTGCATTTAAGGCAGAATTTGATTTACTTAGAAGAGTTACTGAAACACAGATTTTGAGATATCTATTGAATGTACCTGCTGTAATTACAGAGGGTGACATATGGGCACTGTGTGTAGAACTTTCTTTTTTCTACACTTTCACAGTCCAGAACAAGGCCACAAGGGAGGCCTGGGGCTGGATCCAGCCTTGTTTCCCGCCCCACCCCCAAGCTCCCACACTCTTCCTTAATTAGCCCCACTCCTCAATCTCCCTCCCCTGCAATCATTTCATAATGGTTACATCTAAGCCACTAGTTTAATAATCTAGATAATAACACACTTTGTACAGAGCTGTGGATAATAGCTGCGTATTTATAATCCACGCTGTGTGTGTTTTCAGCTTTAGAAACATTGTGTTTCTCATAGAATTCTGAATCCCCACATGATCTTATTTCCCCCCTCCCCCAGTTGCTGCTTCCTCCTTGCTGACGCAGCTGTGAGCGTCCATCAGCTGCCTGGGAGACCTGACTGGCTCATCTCTGCGTTTATGGCCCTTGCTCTGCCTCTCCCTCCCACTGAAGATTGAGTTAGTGCTCATTCATCTCCATCCACGGTGAGGTGATTGTGTTTAGAAAACAGGTCTGATGTCTTTGTTTTCATCTAGGATCGGACTAATCAGGGTGCTTCAGAGTCAGCTCTATGAAGACAACACACACATAAATGTGTGTGTACATACATGAATGTATGTGTGTGTGTGTGTGTGTATCACTCAGGATTCTCTAAAGAAACAGAGCCCATAGAATAACCATACATTGTAAAAGTGGGGGTTATTAGAGTGGTTTACAGGCTATAGTCTGTGGAGTTCAATAATGGCTGTTTCATATCAGAGAGGTCAAGAATTTTGTAGTTGTTCAGCCTGTGAGACTGTGTATGTTTCTGCTGTCCCAGTCGGGTACTGGAGCTCAGGAAGATTTCTTGAGAGTTGTTGGTCTTCAGTCTGTGTTGGAATCTTGAAGGAGTAGGTTCTGAAACCAGTGGAGGAATGCCTCAGTAGCAGGAAAATAAACTTGCCAGAGTGAAGGCAAGCAGGCAAAAAGCAAAGCCTGCCTTCTTCCATTTCTTTTATTCTGGTTTGCCACCAGATGTTACATTTAGATTGAGTTTCCTGATCCCAGTAATCTGATCAAGACAGATCACCATATATTGAAGCCGTGCTCTGATCCCTCTCTCAAATCCATCTGAGGTGAAATGAAGTCCTTAAATCAACAACTAGCTCATGGGTGGTAAGATGGAGACCTCACCCTTATCCACTGGCCAAGCCCATGCATTGGATTCTGGGTCATTGGCCAGCAGGCAAAATAAAAACAAAAGCAGTGCAGTCTGAACTAAGTGCCTGCTCTATTTAATGTTGGTGTGAATTGGTTACTGGGGCAATGTTTAGATGTCAGCTCTGGTCTGACTGGTATGAGCAAACAAGCAAAAGCCCCATGTTTGCTAAAATTGCTTTAGAAGCTCATTGGTCATTAATCAGTAAATCTCGATGTGTGCTTCGGGAGCACAGAGAGAACAGTCTTCCTCCTTGATAGCATGATATTCAGTGTGACCCACAATCCCACACACCGAGGCCTGGTCTGCAGCCTGTGGTGCTGGTATGGGGTGGCAGAACCTTTAGTGGAAGGCAGTCAGGCTACTGATGGCCTGCCCTTGGTGGTGATATTGGGGCCCTGGCCCCTTGCTCTCTCACTTTGCTTCCTGGTGCTAACATACAGACCAAAAAGGGATGAAGGCAAGCAACTGTAAACTGAATCTCTTATGCTGTGAATCAAAGTGAGCCTTTCTGCTTTTATCTGGTGATTGTGGGTATTTTGTTTTAGTAACTGAAAGCTGACTCATTGTCCTTGGGATTTTCATAGTTTGCTCTACACAGACCTTGCTGAGTGGACTAGGTGCCACTCCCAGAGAGCAGCTTGGCATGTCATGGGGATTGGACTGCATAACCTATGTCTACCTTTTAAAAAAATCTTATCTTTTTGGTTAAATGTTTTTATTGTTTGAAATTATGAAAATTTAGCTTAAGTAACTCATTAAGGCCATGTTTAATAATAAATGGATCTCTATGCTGTGGTGTAGTTTGGGAAATGTCACTGTTGACATGGACTCTGGAGAGCAGGTAAGGATACTGGATATACAAACATTCATTTTACAGACATTTACCTTTTTATCACATAGGAATTAAATGCTCAGTTGAGAAAATTTCAAAATCAGAAACTCCACTGGGTGTGGTGATTCACACCTATAATCCCAGTACTTAGGAGGCTGAAGCAGGAAGATCCGAGGTGTACAGGCTCTCATAGTCTGATTTCTCATGCCTGGGCTATGACATGAGCTCTGATCTCAAAAATAAATAAATAAATAAATAAATAAATAAATAAAGAAAGAAAGAAAGAAAAAAGAAACAGAGGCACAATGGAAGAATAAAAGGCTTGAATATTTTCATATAATTATTAATTCTTTATTATTATTATTATTATTATTATATTAATGTGTTGTTTTTCCTCTTGTAGTTGATGACAAATGCATGTATTCATTCTCACAGGGAAAGTAGTGGGAACATGTGAGTAGATGATGGTAGATGTGTCTTAGTGTGTATATGCGTGGCACTGGAGCACAGGGGTTCAACCTGGGATTCTTTGACTCTTAGAGTTGTGCAAAATCAATGTACTTTCAGTAGAAACTGTGTTTCAATTCTGAATTTTGATCTTTTCCCAGGCTAGTAGCATGTGGTAGCATCCTTCAGTGATGTAGCTCCCAGCCAGCTGCACAATCAAGAGGGTAAATGCGTGTGTATGCTTGTGCAAGTGTGTGCATATGCATGTGTGTGAGAGGGTAAATGTGTATGTATATGTGTGTGTTGTGTGTGTGTATGCATGTCTGTGTGAGGGTAAATGTATATATATGCATGTGTGTGTATGTGTGTGTGCATGTGTGTGTGTGTGGGGGGGTGTATGTGAATGTGTGTGTCTGTGCATGTATGTGTCTGTACATGTGTCTGTGCATGTGTCTGTGCACGTGTCTGTGCATGTGCATGTGTGTGAGAAGGTAAATGTGTGTGTGTTGTATGTGTGTATGCATGTCTTTGTGAGGGTAAATATGTATGTATGCATGTGTTTGTGTGCATGTGTGTGTGTGTGCAGGCGTGTGTCTGTGCATGTTCATGTGCATGTGTCTATGCATGTACATGTGTGTGAGAGGGTAAATGTGTGTGTGTGAGGATGAATGTGTGTGTATGCATGTGGATGTGTGTATGAGCGTGAATGTGTGTGCATGTGTGTGTGAGGTTGAATGTGTATGTGCATGTGGATATGTGTGTGAGGGTAAATGTGTGTGTGTATGTGTGTATGTGTTCATGTGTGTGTGAGGGTGAATGTGTGTGTATGTGCATGTGTGTGAGTGTAAATGTGTATGTGTGTGTGAGATGAATGTCTGTGTGTATGTGCATGTGTGTGAGTATAAATGTGTATATGTGTGTGAGATGAATGTCTGTGTGAATGTGGATGAGTGTGTGAGGGTGAATGTGTGTGTGTGTGTGTGTGCATGTGTGCATGAGTGTGCATACAACTCATCAATGAACTTGCCTAGAATATGTGTGGCACTGGATTCCTCCATCAGCACTTGAAAAGAACGAGAGTGAGGGGAGTTGGGTGCTATGGTGGGCTCTGCTAGGCTGTGATGTGGGTCAGGTCAGGTGAACTAAACTCATTGGGTCTTATGCTGATCTGTCATAAGCACTTGCATATTGTGAATATTTGTGTATGCTAATTACAATCATGTACTGTAACATACTGTGCATCTGCTGGAGAAAAAAAGATAGCAGATAGATTGATATTTGCAGTGACCAACAATAAGACATTCTATCTCAAACAAGATGGAAAGTGAGGACTGGTACCCTGGATTGTTTTCTAACTGTGACACATGTAATATGGTATATGCTTGCCAGCAACATGTACACACACACACACACACACACACACACACACACACACACACACATCCTACATGAAAGAGAGAGAGAAAGAGAGACAGAGGCAGAGAGATAGAGAACGAGAGATTAACCAGGAAGCATCACATACTACATACTTGGGAAGTGGCCCAATTAACCAACCATCCGTGCTCAGCTCTGTGTGAACATGAGTCCTATTGTACGTATGTAATCACAGTCTTGCTCCTGGCACTTGTAGACATAGTAAGGTTAGGAAGTAGCCAAAACTTGGATAGTCTCAAAGGATAGATGATATCATTATCAAGGTCCTCATGGGTAATGGAAGGTAGATTAGCCATGGAAAGGTGTGTGATGGTCTGTGAGAGAGCAGTGCTCTGTGGAACTGTTGCTTTGCTCTTCAGGATGCTCTGACCCTGTCCCCAGGAAAAGAACTGTTGCCTCTTTCTCTAGTACTCGATTTTTATAGACATTTATTTCTCTAAGAAGAGGTGAAGTCTAATCAGGTCACAAGAATTAGTCATGAGTGACATTGGGCAGAGTCACCTGGGTTTTGGAAATGGGGACACTGAAGGGTCATCAGGCTCATCCAAGGCAAATGGTTTGTTCCAGTATGACTGTTTCCCAGCTGGTGGGCAAACAGCTTGTCAGAAAACTCACACAGAATGACACACTATGCATGTGGGGATTAGGATAGTCAGATCACAGGCTTGCATGCCCAGGACCTGGTGGGACCCCTATTAGTTATTAGTTATGGGGTCTCCTTGGAATGACTCTAGTGTCCTTGGGAAGTTACCCAGTAACTCACAAAGGCTAAACATGTCTTAGAGATGAGGTTGTGACCTGTCTCCTGTACCAGGAAAGGAGGTCAAGGCTCAGGGTTGTCATAATTATTTGCAGTAAGCTCTCAGACCTGGGGTTCTTACCCATATAATCATGGTAGGCGATAAAGTGTAATTTGGATAATATGTCAGAACTGAGGGTGCAGGTCTGGAGAGATGGATCAGTCAATATAGTGCTTGTTATGCAAGCATGAGGACTTGAGTTGGATCCCCAGCATGTGAATAAAACTCAGGTGTGGTAGCACTATGATCCTGGTACTGGGGAGGCAGAGGCAGGAAGATTCCCAGGCTTCACTGCCTTGATAGCCTATCCAAGTCAGCAAGCTCCATGTTCAGTAAGAGCACCATATCTCAAAAACTAAGGTGGAAACCGAAAGGGGAATATCCTTGACACCAACCTCTGGCCTACACACACACGCACACATACAAACACACACACAAACACACACACATACATACAGACATACACATGCAGACACACACATACACAGATACACACATATACACAGACATACACACATATACACAGACATACACACATATACACAGACATACAAACACACACATACATACCATACACACTATACATACACACACAGACATACACACACACACAGGCACACATATAGACATGCTATATATTCACACAGACACACACACACAGACACACACAGGCACTTACAGATACATATAGACACAGACATACACACATAGACACACAGACATACATAGACATACACAGACACACACCATGCATACACACACAGACACATACACCATATATGCACACAGACACACAGACACACAGACAGACAGACACACACATCATGCACATACACACACACACACCATTCATTCACACACAGACACACACATACAGGCACATACAGATACACATACAGACACAAACATACACACACAGACACAGACACACATAGACACAAACATACATACACAGACACACATAGACACAGACATACACACAGACACACATAGACACAGACATACACACTGACACAGACACACAGACATACACAGACACACACAAGCACACATACATACATAGACACGCAGACACATACAGACACACACAGACACACCCACACACCCACACACACAGCTGGATTTGGGGAGAACAGAGGAAACAATGTGAGTAAACTCAGGACTGAAATGTAGAATTCTCAAGTTACAATCTTGGTGGCTGGGAGCCACAGTTCTGAAAATCTCTCTGCCCAAGGCTATGTCATTGGTCTTGGGCGTGGTGCCAGGAAATGCCACTCTCAGCTGTGAATGGAATAGCCAGGCTATCTTTCTGAAATCCAGTTTCCCCTTCAGTTATTTCCTACATGGTCGCTTTGGAGTGCCTTAAGCTCAGAGAGAGTAACACCTCGTGTGTGTGTGTGTATGTGTGTGTGTGTGTGTGTGTGTGTGTGTGTGTGTGTGTGTGTGTTATGCAAGTCATGCGCATAATCTCCTTGCAGTAGACTGTGAGTGCAGAGTCTCTTGGCAATAAACAAAAAGCAGTATGTGTAATTTCCCACTGGTCTGTTTTGTTAATTGGGCTCTTACCGTCGAAGCCTTTAATGTAGAGAATAAATGAATAACTGGCTTTTATGCACAGTCTCCTTTCATCATGTACAAGGGCTCAAAATTTAAAGTGAACTATTTTTAGATGTTACATGATGATATAAAGGACTGTTTATTGCGAGTAATGCAGAAAGCAAATTGCATTCGCGCTTCTGCCTGGTTCCCCTGTGGTGGGTTCTGTGAGCTTCCATTCTTGCTGATTCATTGTTATGTCCAAAAAATGTCTCTAGTCAAATCTGGTCATTTTCAACAAGGAATATTGAGCCTCAGATATTTCTACAATTCAAACTCAAGGTTTGCTCTAGACAATCAGAGTGGCAGTATTTAAATGGAATAAGTTGCTAGGGGGAACAAGAAAGCTGGATACCATGTTGGAGAGAGCTTTTGTCTCTGCATCAGGAGCTGGTTTTGAGTACTTTCACTCTCTCCTCTTCCCCTCACTCATCCCCCCCAAAGGTATGTGTGTGGTGTGGAGTGGTGTGTGTGTGTATGCATTTGTGTGTGTGGTATGTGGTATGGTTTATTTGTGTGAGTGGTGTGGTGGGTGTGTACATATTTGTGTATGTTTGTGTGTGTGAGTGTGTGTGGTATATGGTGTGTGTGTGTGGTATGTGGTGTGTGTGTGTGTGTGTGTTTGTTTGTATGCATATGGCATGTAGGTACCTGGGAATACCAATAAAATGATGCTAGATCCCATGTAACTGGAGTTATAAATGGTTGCGAGCTACCTGAGGCAAGTGCTGGGAATTGAACTCTGGTCTTCTGTAAGAGCAGCAACTGCTCTTAGCTGCTGAGCTATCTCTTCAGCCCATCTCTTGTAACTTGAGTTCAAGAGGAAGTACAGCATCTCAGTATCATCAGCCTGGGTGTTCAGATAACTTAGTTGTTGTATAAAGAACTGTTCCTCACCCCTCTGTTAGCACAGCCAGTCCTTTTCAGCCCTCTTGGAAATGGCCAGCATAGGAAGGTCAAGAGGCTGACAGGGAGAATCCTCTTACCAGTAGAACAGATGGGGAGACCCCAGAATCTCAAGAAGAGGCAGGGATGCTCAGGAGCAGACAGCAAGGAGGACAGGAAGAGATATTATTACCAGGACCCCCATGAAAATCCCCACCTGCCAACAAGGAGCAAGCAACAGAGGTCCTCTGCACAGCACTCCCAAGAGGCACAGCAAAGCTCATGTGTTGTTGAGTAAAGCTGGGGATGCTGGCTTTGGATAACATCTTGACAGTGCAAAGAGCCAGCTCAGAGATCAGTGGAGGTGGCTACTGACTTATAGTTTCTCATTTCAGACACTTTGCTTCCTCCTGTCCCTGAGACATTCCCGGCAGATAGGTCAGCCAAACCTGCTTTCCACTGCCCCTGGCTGGAACCTATTCTCAGATCATTAGATCTCATACAATTCTTGGTTAGGAGATAGGAAATAAGACTAGATATGACTCACATCTCCACATATCCTGTTTAGAAGACCAAGGTAAATCTGAGAAGTGTGCGTGGGGAATGACATGTTCTTGTCCCTTTTCTACCCCTTTCCAGCTCTGGTGCTTCTAGAAAGCATAGCTGTTAATCTGAGTGTAAAAGTGGGATCAGAAGGAGACTCCTAACTCCCCCAGCATCTTTTACTCCCAACCTCCCAGTATCCTTCACTTCCAACTTCCCCAGAATTCTTCACACTCAGCCCCCCAGGTTCCTTCACTCCCACTCCCAATATCTTTCACTCCCAAACCCCCAGCATCCTTCACTCCCAAACCCCCACCATCCTTTACTTCCAACCCCCAGCATCCTTTACTCCCAACTCCCCCAGCATCCTTTACTCCCAACTCCCTCAGCATCCTTGGCACTCCCAACTCCCCCAGCATCCTTGGCACTCCTACCCCAGCATCCTTCACTCCCAACTCCCCCAGCATTATTCACACCCAGCCCCTCAGGATCTTTCACTCCCACCCCCCAATATCTTTCACTCCCAAACCCCCAGCATCCTTCACTCCCAAACCCCCAGCATCCTTCATTCCCAACTTCCCCAGCATCCTTCACTCCCAACTCCCTCAGCATCCTCCACTCCCAACTCCCCCAGCATCCTCCACTCCCTACTCCCCCAGCATCCTCCACTCCTTACTCCCCCAGCATCCTTGGCACTCCCAACTCCCCCAACATCCTTTACTCCCAACTCCCCCAGCATCTTTCACTCCAAGTGAGAAAATTATCCTTTAGTGTCGAAAACAGAGAGATTTGGGGACATAAAAATTCTACTTTTCTAAAGGGCAAGGCTTTCCAGTCCTTTGTAAGAAAGATGAATATTTCTGGTAAATTAATGTATTCATTATGGAGAACACTATGGAGCCTCTTCAGTAAACTAGAAATAGATTCTCTGTATAACCCAGCGTTTCCACCCCTGGAAGTGTATCCGATGGAAATGTAATCAGTGTGTGGAAGAGACACCTGCAAATCTGATTATTGCTGCACTATCCACAATAGCCAGATTGCTCATTAACAGGGCTGAATAACTAGATAAGTGGATAAAGACATTGCGACTCTACTGTTTAGACATAGAATACTATTTAGACATAAAAAGAATGCAGCCCTGTCATTTGCAACAAGAAGGATGGATTTGGAAGTCATTATGTTAAATGAAATAAGCCAGTTGCAGAAAAACAAGTGCTGTCTGCATTCTATATACACGCTTACCTTACTGGTAGGAGGACCTGAGTTCAGATCTCCAGCACCCATGGAAATTGTGGCATTTTTAAAAGCCCAGCACATAAAATGTGAAAACAGAGGATCCTTGGAGTAATCTTGGCTAGCTAGACCAACTCTGGGCATGAGTGGAAAACTCTGCCTCAAAATAAAATGTAACTAAGAGCACTGTTTGCTCTTGCAGAGGATCCATGTTTGGTCCCTAACACCCATGTCAGGTGGTTCACAACTGCCTGTAACTCTAGCTCCAGGGATCTGATACCTGGAGCCTCCACTGGCATCACAGGCATGTGTCCAACCCTCATATATACATACTTATAATTAAAAATAAAATATGCCTTAAACAAAAAGAGTGATTGAGGAAGACACCTGATAGGCACATGATGTGCACACACAGGTGCATATGCACACTCATGCACTTGTGTCGATATACACGTGTTTCCCCCACACATGTGAACATGTATGCTGTACACACTGCACCTATAAAACAGAATAAAATTAAAACAAAAAAAGAAAAGTCAAATTTTATAAATGGAGACAGGATATGATCAGTGCCCATTGTAGCCCTGAGCAGGAACATCACAAAACAGAGAGAGAGAGAGAGAGAGACAGAGAGAGAGAGAGAGAGAGAGGAGGAATGGGAAGGAAGAAAAACTGAAAGAGTAATTCCTGCCGTTAACATCACAGAATAGTTTCCGCCCACCCACCTTACAATTCCCTGTTTTGTGTACAACTCAGAACCACAGAAATTTAGTGCCACGTGAAAGAAAGGAACCAGATGTGAAATATCCTAGCAGAGAGGGCTTTGGGCCGCGTTTTGCTTTCCAAAAGAGAGGAAGTAGGGTGGACTTTGAAGGATCAGGAAACCTGCTGATTGCCAGGTGTACTCTGCATTTCAGGAAACAACCAGCAGGTGGCGGAGAAGCATGGTTCCCTCCGGTATCTGCAGAGAAGAGCAGAGCTGAGTAGCTGCAGGGGCTGCAGAACTGTGCAGGGGAGCCTGGCTACCGAGCCCAAGCAGGAAATGAGCTGCTAGAGCTCCTGTCTTTTCGTCTATGCTCTTGAAGCCAACTTGTCCTTCTGAACACTGGCTTCCTGCCCAAACTCATCCAGCTATGTGCAGGTGCACTCCTGGACTATGGGGGGTCCCCGAGCCTCTCCCACCTTCCGGCTGACCTGTTTATTCCAGAGCAGATTCTTTCGCTCACCTCCCTCATGTGCAGAGTCCATCTTCCTTCTACCTTCATTAAAAATTTAATATCAAACATTATAAAATAATGCCACTGCCTTCGGGAGGGTGCCTGCCGTGGCTTATTTATTTATTTTCCTTACACCTGATTTGTGGTCAAATGAGATTGTTATAAAAGGGTTCTGAGCCAGACCAACAACATCAAACAAATGCCAGTATGGATAATCAAAATGCCTGGGTTCCTGAGGCAACCAGAGGTGCTGTCCTAGTTAGGGGTCTGCTAGGTACTCAGAACATCCCTCTCCAGGAAGCTGACTCCTAACACTGGCCCTTGTCACTCACTCTGGACAGCAGGACAGCTGGCTGTAGTTACATCCTCAGATTGTCTCTAATTTTGTACATGCTGGGATTGCCCTGTCAGAAAGAATTTAGTCATTGTGCTTTGTTAGGGGCATGAGATGACACCAATGTGATTTCTGAGAGAGACACGCTAGTCTCACCTCTCCCTGAATCTCTGCCCTGCCCCTCCTGTACCTTCCCCAGAGGGTCAAATCTTGAGCAAGGATTTGCTCAGCCAGGATCCTGCAGCTGCTTAATCTCATGGGTGATTTCCTCTCCCTTAATTCAGAGTGAGGCTCAGCTTGTTACCGTATTCCTTTACATGGAGGGCTCACACTACTGAGACGAAGCATTTTTGACTCTGCTAATCATGAAAGCAGTAATGTGAGAAGGTCCTGGGTTCCTCCCAAGACTGCTTTCTTTCCAGAAGGTGACTTGTTCTTTTCTGACAAGGGATAGGAGATCGTGGTCCTGGTGTGGCAGTTTGAGAGGGGGTGAGCCTGGTAAGAGGTGGAGCCCAGTGGGATACAGTTAGGCTATAGGGACAGCCACTAGGAAGCAGTTGACACTGATTTTAAGGAGTGCCCTCCTTCCAGATGTCTCAGCAAGTAAGGCCATATCCTGAGACTGGCTGAGACCTCTTCTGCAGTAGGATGGGGTGGGGTGCCCTGCTATGTTTGATGTCATAACCAGGTGTTGCCCAGAATGCTGTAGCTGTGCATTGGGCAGCCAAAGCTGTAAACGGGATGAACCTTTTTTTTTTCTTTGTAAATCCTTATGCTAGTGATGCCTGACTTGTAGAGAAACACTTAGAAAGCCAGGATTCATGGCCTCTGCATAGGAAGATGGAGATTGTTGATGGTTTTCTGTCTGTGTTAAGCCCATGTTAACCCAGTGTGAATTTACCATGATTCATCACATCTTTTTCAAATACAGTCAGCATGTCCAGTAACAGAGGCTAGGCCCTCCTCAGGTATTTTGGGGTGACACTATTCTATCAATTGCCTACATTAACAGGCAATTCTGCAGTCAAATGCTCTACCACTGAGCTATCCCTCACTGTGTGCTACATTAGGGTTCCTGCTGGAGGAGGATTTGAAGAGTACAATGGGAAGGTAGTAACAGCAGCTGGATTCACAAAGCTCCAGCGCCAGGAAACCCCTTACTGCCATCCCCAGCAGCTCATTTGGGAGACACGGCCTCTAAGATGTTTAATGTATATCTCTTGCAAAGTGGCTTTGAAGATGGATGTTAAATGTCTGTGGTTGTCTGATGAAGCCTTAGCCATCACGTCCCAGATTGCCTGAGGTATAAAAGGGGGATAAAGTTCAAACCATCACACTCATAATTAAAAAGGAAATAAATAATTTTTAAAATGGATATACTAAGGTCACACTGTGGTTGCCTGGCCTAGGCATAAATTGAGAAGCCTGTGACAGTGAAGCTAATTAGCATATATAGTCCATTGGTTTTGTGTTGAGAGTGTTTCAGCTTACGATGCAAGTATCAGTACAAGTTGGCGGTTACTAGGTCTTGTCACCAGCTTCCCAGAGTTCATTCAGATCATAACGAAAAGTTGAGACCTTCCCACCAGTCTCTCATCCTCCAGAGTTCCCACTCTCCAGCCCTCAGAACCTCTGCTCTACTCACTGTTAATACGACCCACATGTTCTAGATTCTACTTGTCAAGGGCATTATGTAATGGTTGAGTGTGTGTGTGTGTGTGTGTGTGTGTGCATGTGTGTATAGGATAGTAGAACTCAGAGCATTGCTTGTACCAGGCAAATGCTCTACAACTGAGCCACACCCCATTGGCCAGTGTTTGTCTTTCTGTGTCTGGCTTGCTGCAGTTAGAAGAATGTCCTCTTTCATCTGATATCACAAATTACAATATTTCCTTTTTCTTATGGATGGGAATATTTTATCAGTGTAATACATAAAGTATGTTTCATGTTTTCTCTTTTATTACATGTGTGTGTATGCATATATGTGAAAGTATGTATATGTATGTGTGTATATGTTTGTGTGTGTGTGTCCCATGGTGCATATGTGAAAGTCAAATGACAACTTGTAGGAGCTGGTTCTTTCCTTTTTCAATGTGGGTCCTGGGGCTCAAACTTAGTTCAGAGGGATTAGCAACAAGCACCACTATCTACTGAGACATCTCACTGGCCCCATCTCATATTTTCTTTATCAAACATATGTTGCGGTCCCCCAGCTGCCCCATGTTGGGCACCAAAAATGTTGAGGACTGCTCTATCAGTGTTGGAACTCGCATTGCCAAAAGCCTTGGGGACTAACCTGTTAGCCCACACTGCCCCAAGCAGCTCCAATCTGCCAGTCAGGGTTCAGCAAGAGAGAGAGTGAGGGCGGACTCGAGGAATGGGGACCAGACAGAGTGTGATTCAATCCCATTTATTCTTCAGTCTCTCTTCTTCTCTCCAAGTCCCAAGTCTTGAGTTCCTAGTCCCTAGTTCCTAGTCCTTAGTGCCTCCAAGTTCTTTCTCCAAGTGCTGAGTGCCTAATGTCTAATCCGAGTGCCTAATAATAATCTGTTGCTAATCTCTTTCCCAGTTTCAAGTTCTTTCTCCAAGTGTCTAGTCCCTAATACCTAATGCTAATGTCTGATGCCTAATAACTAACTCCAAGTTGTACTGAACTCTTCTGTCTGCCTCTGCCTTTTATTGTCTCACTTCTAAGTCACACCCTTAAGTCACACCCTTAAGTCATGCCCTTAGGTCTTATCTCTAAATCACACCTTTAAGTCTCACACACCCAAGGGAAAATCCTGGGTATCTAATACAAGATGTTATCAGAGTATGTTCAGCTGTTGTAGGCTATTGTAATCAAGTCTCTTGTCAGGGTATATGGCTCAAGATGGCTGCAAGGATGATAGCTGCCTTCTGTCGGCTCCCACAAACACACAGTCAGCTTCTACACTTGGGCCATCCTGCAGCTGCTTTGATGCCAGTAGGAATAAGTTGTGAGCATCACTGTGCAGTACATGTGTGTAAACCCAGCAGTGAGATTTGCTGAGTCACACCACAGGTTGTTTTTAAAGTTTGAAGAAACTATTCTTTTTTTTTTCCGCAGAGACTATAGCACTTTAAATATCCACAAAGTGTAAATGTTCTAATTTTTCCACCTCACTGTCCATTCTTACCTTTCATCTCCTTGGCAACAGTATCCTGAGGTGTGGGATGGTGTCTGGTAGTCTGAATGAGAAATGTCCCCACAGGTTCAGGTGTTTGAATGCTTTGTTCCCAGTTGGTGAAGCTGTTTGGAGAGGTTATGAAACCTTTAGGATGTTCAGGCTTGCTGGAGGAAGTGTGTCATTGGGAGCCGTCATTGATGGTGCCCCACTTCCTATTCTCCTTGTCTGCTTCTTGTATGGGATGAAAATGTCATCCTCCAGTCTCTTGCTCCTGCTTCCAAGTTCTCCTTGTCTGTTGCTAGGCCTTCCTCACTATGATGGAATTTTATATTTATAAATATTTTCTCCCGTTCTGTGGGTCACCTAACATTTTGTGATTGTCAAACCTATTGGTTGGGTGATGTCTAAGGTCATTTTTTTTTTTTTTTAAGTTTCATGGCTGGAGAGATGGCTCAGCCAGTAAAGTACCTGTTCTGCAAGCATGAGAACCTGAGTTCGGATCCCTTATGCCCATGTAAACCCAAGCATGGCAGCACATCTCTATAACCCCAGCAAAGGGGAAGTGGAGATTCAAGGCTCCCCAGGACCCACTGTCAGGAATTCTAGTCGAATTGATGAGTTCCAGGTTCATGAGAGACCTTGTCTCAAAGAGTGATTTGTAGGTCAGCTCTGGTTGACCATAAACATTTAAGTTTTGTTTTTATGGTGAAACACCTCTTTCATTTCTGAAGGATATTTGCTGACATAACATTCTGTGTGAACAGGATTATTATTTTCTCCCAGAATCTTCCAGAACCCACTCACATCTACAGAGAATTTTGCTGATAGCCTCATGGAATTTACTTTATATGTAACTAGTGGTCTGTCTCTTGCTGGTTTCAAAATTCTCTTTGCCTTTGGTTCCCCTCAACTCCAGTTTGCTTATAACGTGTCTTGGGGTAATCTTTGAGTTTATCTTGCCCAGGAGTTCTGTGCTTCATGAATCTGGATATCCAAATCCCTCTTGAGATTTTGATTGTTTTCCTGTGGTCTTTCTTATGTTTCTGCAGTTCCACTGTTGAGTGTGATTTTCAGTGTCCTGTATTTCTGATCTGAGTTTCCACCGTCTTTATCTGTATTCTTCTAGCTAGCTGATTTCCAGTCTATTGTCTCAGAGTCAATTATTTCTTATCCATGACCACATCAGCTGTCTTTGTTGATTGAACTTTGGGGTTCTTTCAATGTGTTTGTCACCTCTGGGATTTGTGTTTGATTCTTGGTTCATGATTTCTGTTTATTATCCTTATTATTTTGTTTATATATTATTTTCCTGGTTTTTCATTTTTGTATCTTCTTGTGAGATTTTTCCATCTCATTGAGTTTATTGAAGTCTTTTTCAGGCAGGTCAAAGATTTTATTTCCTTAGGGTCAGTTGCTGGATCACTAGCCTTTATTAGTGATTAGGTATTATGTTTGACTATTCTTAATTCATGTAACCTTGCTTAAGTGTTTCCCAAGAAGTAAAGACCACCCAGTTCAAATTCCATGGATGAGATTTGCATTTCCAGGTGATTAGAAAGAAGTGGAGCCTTTCTGAGACATGCAGTAACTATTTCCTGTGTTCAGATACTGTGCAGTTTCATAGTCACATGGTTACATAGTTACATATTTACCAGCCACCTGTGGAGGGGAAAGCCAAGCTTGGGTGCTATTCTCATTCTCTAGGGGCCCTCTGCTTTACTATTTTTGTTTTTTGTGGCTTTGAGATAGGGTGTCACATGTGTTGGAGCTCACCTGGTTTGTCAGCAAGTACCAAGGATCTGCCTATTTTGACTAGACAAAACATTAGGATTAAAAGTGTTTGCCATCACGCTTGGCTTTTTAAATGTGGGCTGTGGGCACTGAACTCGGGTCCTCATGCTGGTGTGGCAAGTACTTTATTGACCAGGCTGCAGCTTATAAGAACAGTTTATTTTGACAAATATGAAATCTCTGATTTTAATGAAGTAACACACAGCAATTGTTTCTTTTGTAGTCAGTATGCTTTGAGTCAGAAATAAGGAATGTTGTCTTATTTTAAAGCCAAAAAGACATTGTCATATTTTCTTTCATAATATTTAAAGGTTTAATATATATATATATTGGATATGATGTAAAGTCAAGGTTCATTTCTCCCCCACACTGATGTATAACTCTTTCCATATAATTTTAAAAGATTCACCCTTTCTTCATCTTATTGGTGCTTTTACCCATGTTATGGTCAGAAGACTTCAAAGTTGTAAGTAAGTTTCTGTACTCTCCACTCTCTGCTATTGGTTTGTATGTCTCTTAGAGCCAATTCAAAATGAATGGAACTTTTATAGACATTTTTTGAGATGTGGTAATGTAGTCCTCTCTTTCTGTTTTCATCCAGATTATCTTTGGAGTGATAGCTACTTACATATTAAGATAGAGTTCATGGTCACCTTGTCAAGTCTCTCTCTGACTCTTGCACATACACACATATACATATCAACATGCTCAGATATGCACACATACACATAAATACACATGCATACATATATATGTGCATAAACACAATACACACATATGCATGCATAATACACACATTTGTTAGTATTTTAATCAACGTAAGTCAATTGTATAGATAATTTTGGTGCTGAAAATCTATCCAAAAATTGAGCTTTTTCATTTATTTTAGTGATTTATTTTTCCACTCCTTCAGGCCCCTCTTTATATTTTAATAATGCATCTTAGCGCTCACCATGGCAGTCCTGCACAGATTTTGTCAAGTTTATTCCCACATGTTTGATGTCATTTGATTCTATGGCCTGTAAAGATTTAAAACTTCATCTTCAAAGGACTTGTATCTGGAGAACTCCAGGCTTGAGCCCTGGTTGTCTCAGGGATCAGCTTTGTGCATCTCACAATTTTTTCCCTCAGTTATGTTACCTTTCAAATAGAGACACAATAGCAGCTGCATCCATGCATCATGGAGATCAGCTAAAGCTGCAGTACCAGAATGAGATGCTCAAATCTGCCAACTTGAGACGTTGGGCGAGTTGACCTGTTCTGAGGCTCAAGTCAAGTCTGAACAAACCTCAAAAGTCTCCCTTCTTTCTCATGAGTTTTTCAGCCAAGTCAATGTTCTGTATGTGAGATATTCAGTTTCTACATATTTGATGAGGAGATCTGCATTGAGCATAAAGGAGTCGTATGGGTGGTTGAAATTTTGGTAGGAGGGAGAAGTTTGCTATGTTGTGTAAGTCTGCAATTCTTAGCTAAGAAGCCATTGCGGGAATCCAGTGAAGAAGCACCCCACCCCTCCCCATCATTTAGAACACATTTAGTGCCTAAATGGAACGAGCAACTATTCTGCATGAGTTATTTTTCCACACAGATGGTTTTGCTTTGAGCACGGTAATGGAGATTCAAGCACCCTGAAGGGTTTCTGGAAGGTGTGCATTTGGTGGACAATTTCTCACAGAGCAAAGATAAATTATCCAAGAGGCTAGAACTTTGGGTGAACTGTTGATCATGGAGATGAAAGACAAACAGACACTCTTCAGTTGAGATGACTGCTGTTCTAATTCGTACCTCAGAAGCTATAGTTCTGTCTTGGTCTACAGGAACCTGATTTCTCCTGTCTTCTTCTCTCCTGCCATACTCCCAGAGTACCATTTAGATTGTACCTACCACTGGGGAGATGCCATGCTGAGACTCACTTTCCTCTTTTCCTTTCCAGAAGCACCTTTTCCCTGTCACACTCAGAACTGCCTAGTATCTGGGTAAACTCTTTCACAAGATTTTTGACCTCTTTCCCCTGACTCTGTTCCTAGTGAGGTGGAAACATCAGACCTGCATGAGCCATGGGGACATCTGCATTGAGCTTTCCTCTGCTTAGTCTCAGGTTCTCTCCTGACTTTGTTCCATTTCTTAACATAATAGGCTGCCTTCCATATCCCTGGGTTCCACATCTGAGGATCCAATAAAATGCAGAAAGAAAATACTCAACAAATGTTGGATCTTTACTGAATGTAGACAACTCTATAAGCAATGCAGCAATCATTTTCACACATTGTAGGTGTGTGTTGTGTATGCATAGGTTACCTGCAGAACCTATGTAATTTTATAAATGGGACCCAAGTATCTGGAGGTGTAGATGCCTGAGGGCTTCTGAAAAGATTCTCTCTGAGTCATATTATGGTTAAAATATAAACTATTGGTGTTTTGCACACCTGGCTCCCAGCCTGTGATACTGTTGGGAGGTTGCAGAAACCGTGCAAGGTGGCACCTAGATAAAGGCAGGAGGTCATTGTGGTTGTGTGATTGAAGGTCACACCCAGGTCAAAGTCCCATCCACTCTTTTTCCTTTATGTTCATCAAGATGTAGAGAGCAGCTCTCCCGTGATGTTTTGTCCTAGAGTGGGAGGCCAAGTGTTCATGGAGTGAATCCTTTGGTACTGTGAACCAAGGTTAACTTCCTTCTCCCCTTTAATTTTTTCTGTTGTATACTTGGTCACAGTGACTATAAGATTAGCTAAGACAGATACTGAGGAGAAATTATACTTAAGAGACCTCTGATAGTTAATATCAAATGTCATTTTGATAGAATCTCCATTCATTTCAGAGATGGGTTTCTGAGCATGTGTGTCTGATTGTTCAGCTTATTTAATTGAGGTGGGAAAGCCTGCCCACTGTGTATAGCATCATTTTCTGACTGGGACCCTAAGCTGTATAAGTAGAGAAAGGAGCCGAGCAGCACCATGCACTCATCCCTGTGTGTGTGTGTGTGTGTGTGTGTGTGTGTGTATGTTTGGGTGTGTGTGTGTTTGGGTGTGTGTATGTTTGTGTGTGTTTGTGTGTATGTATGTTTGTGAGTGTATGTCTGTATGTGTGTGTATGTTTGGGTGTGTGTGTGTTTGGGTGTGTTTGTGTGTGCTTCAAGCTCTTGCTGCCTCCACTTCCCTTCTTTGATGAACTGTATCTTGAACTGTGTGTGAGCTAAAATAAACTCTTCTCTGAGTTTCAGTTCTTCACCTAGACTGCTTTTGTTTCAAACCTTTAGTTTTTAATCACCATTTTATTTTAAAAATTTAAAATGTTCACAAACAGTGCTAATTTTGCACTTATTTTTTTATTGTGTGTGTGGTTGGGGTGGAGCCTTACCTCAGCATGTATGTGGAGGGTAGAAAACAACTTGTAGGAGTTAGTGCTCTCTGTCCACCAACCTTGGGACAGGACTCAGGTTGCTAGGGTTGGTAGCAGATGCCTTTACCTGCTGAGTCATCTTGCTAACCCATTTAATTGTACATATTTATGAGGTACAGTATGCTATTTAAATAAACTGATTAAAATATGATAATTAGTGTTTCCAGATCATCCTTACATTGAGTTGGAGACTTCAAGTCCTTCTCATCCATTCATGAAATTTATACTAGGCTGTGAACCATGTCAACCCCACTGTGCTACAGACACTCAGGCTTGTTACTTCTGTTACTTCTGTCTTGTTAGTTCTTAAATCTAACTCTGCCCTCACCCTCCCTCCTACCACCCTTACCCTCTAATGCTCACTGCTGTGTATCCACACTGACATTTCTACATAAAGGGCATGAACTGTACATCTACACAGTGCATCAACAGCCACCAGGCCTTGTGATTTTAGGGCGTTCTTTCTTTTCCAGACAGCCTACATGGTCTCTTAGAATCTTGGACTGAGCGAAGATACTTCCCAGGTGGGACAACCTCCTGTATGTCTTTCATGGCACAGTCCTGCACAGCAAAACCCACAGAAGACTGAACAGAGCTGTGGTGTAGTGTGCTCTCAGCTCTCTGCAGAGAGCCAGGCTGGTAGCTAACACCAACCTCAAGGAGGCTGTGTGTCTTTGGGATCCAGTTCAACAAGCAAGGCGGTGCAGCTTCCTGCTACTTACAAAGAGAAGACACTCTCTTTGTGCCTCAGGAATGGGGAATGTGTCAGGAGTGTGTCAGGAATGGGGAGTGGGTGCAGATCCTGTGAGAACCTATGACATTCTGAACAGCTACTGACACCAAGAAAGTCTTTCATTCACATGAGCTGAATTGATAATTATGCACTCTACAACCGTTGGGCCAGTATCTTCCAGGAGCTGTGTGAGGTTCCCTTTGCCAGAGGAAAGAGCTTGCCAAGGACTAGATGGCCTATCTTTGTGAGACAGTTGGTCAGCAACATATCTTTTATACTGATAGTTCAAGGATGGGGAGGTGGCTCAGTGGGTAAAGCACTTGCATAGACATGAAGACCTTATTTTGGTTCCTTATTTCAGAATCATATATAAGCTGCACATGACAGCACCCGTCTCTAACCCAAGTGCTCTTTCAGCAGCTGAGAGACAGAGGCAGGAGAATCCCAGGAACTTGACAACCAGCTAGTCTAGAATACCACCAGTAAATAACAAGAGTCCTATCTCATGCAAGGTGGAAGGCAAGGTTCAATGCCCAAGGTTTCCTCTACACATGAACCCCTGCATCCCAACTCCCACAGATTAAAAAAATAAAAAGCAAAAATTAAAAAAAAAAGCTCACCTGCCCCACTTTTCCTGCTAGATTTTATTCAGCTGTTGTGACTTCTTCCTCCCCACAAATCCTCCTGAAATACAACAAAAGAAAGATGAGATGTTTCATTCTCTCATATTTAAGCTGAAAAACTCAAAAAGCCTTCCACGCCCACCCTCTCTGTTGCCAAAGCTGAATTTTAAGCCAGGAGTCAGCGTCTCAATGCTCACTCTGAGGATCCAAGTGGAGTCATTAAATCTTATTACAACTCCAAGTGCAGAAAGTAATTGCACACTTTTGTAAGTAGCTTAGGATTGATTAAAAATGCATAAAGGAAAGCTGCAAAACTCTTCACAGGCTGGGATGCTGCCCCCCAGGGGGAACCTCTGCAGCTGTTCATTCTCTCAGAAACCTCTCCAGTCTTCTGGCAGGGCAGGAAGGTGGGGCATGCACCCCTGAGGAGAGCAGGGGAGGCTGGTCTGACTCCACAAGCCCAGACATAGTACAATTTATTTCATCATGTTGAGCTCATCACATCTTGCTGGGTCATGCTCTCCCTCAGAGACTGCATTTCTGCTCACAGCATAGTACCAGTGGCTACCGGTGTGGGTGGGAAAAGAGAAATACAGACAAACTCTCTGGGTTCTCCGGAAGAAGATTCATATTTGTGCATGTTACAAGCAGGGAGATTGGTGGAGGTTTGAAGGGAGCTTTTTAGCAAATTTCCAGAGAGTTCCACTGCCCTGTGTCTCTCTTGCCTCCGTCTCTAGTGATAGTTCCCTACAGTGTAGTGTTGGTTCAGGGTCATAGAGAAAGAGCCCAGCATGGAGTTTACGGTAAGAGATAGAATAGTGGCAGCAGCTTTAGTGGCTCTGTGGCAGTGCATAGGAGGCTGTGCTCAGTTACAGATAAATAGCCTGCATTTCAGAGGCAGGGCACATAAACATTCCTTTCTTCCTCATTCCTTCCTTCCTCACTTCTCCATCTTGTCCCCCTCCCCAGTACTGAACATCTTTCTACTCTGTGCCAGTCTTTGTCTAGGTTCTGTAATATAATAGGGAACACTTTCATATCTAAGAAACTTCTGACCCATACCTAGTATTTCCCCTTTGAAATAAATTCTCCAGTGATTTGTTTTTGACCTATGTTGTCCCTTTACACTTATTTCATATTTTAAAAAAACAGACTTGTGAGTGACATACTTATCAGAAGCTGAATGGAATTTTTTTTTAAACAAAACACACCATGAGAGCACCTGAGGATGGACAAATGAAGAATTTCCCACACCCAGAGCTCACATTTATGCCGTTCAGTCAGTATTCCTTCTAAGGAATAATATTGACTCTTTGTTTACCTTTATAAATAAAGCCAATCTTTTCACAAAAAGGACTATTAAGAGATACAAAAGCATTTGATGCACTATTCGTGAGATTCTTTTGTGTTTTGGTAGGAAAGCTTTGTTCATATCTCTGCTATGATATTCCATTCTGCAGACACACCCAAAGGGGTGGTTCTCATTCCTCTGCTCATGCACAGGTGAGCTGTTTCTTGTTTTTGACAATTTCATAGTTTCTACTATGACAGTCTTATGCCATCTTTTTGTGAACATGCATATACCTATCTTCCAAGCATAATTTAGTTCTAGACCTATTAAATTACAGCATGTATGTATTTAGTGTTAGTGCAAATAGTGAGTTTACTACAGAAAAATTTCAATTTATATTCCAGCCAGGATGGTGCAAGAGCCCAGTTTTTCCTTGGTCTTCTCTGAATGTAGCATGACCTATCTTTTTCTTCGTAGGAAGGTTCTTCTCTGTGATTTTAATTTGCATTTACCAGATGAAGAATGAAGTTGCTGACTTTCTCTTGTGCTTAGTCACCGTCTGGCAAATCTTTATCGAAAAGACTGTGGTGGGTAGTTTTTGTCAAGTTGACACATACTAGAGTCTCCTGAGAAGAGGAGACCTCAACTCGGGAATTATCTCCATCTAACTATCATCTGGGCATGTCTGGCGGGGGAGCATTTTCTTGCCTAATGATTGCTGTGGGAGGCCTAGCCAGTGTGGTGGTGATACCCAGGGCAGGTAGTTTCTGGTAATAAGAAGCCAAGCACGGGGTGTAAGCCAGTGAGCATCATTATTCTGCAGACTTTGCTTTACTTCCTGCTTCCAGATCATGTCCTGAGTTCCCCTGAACTTACAAGGAACCACTTGCCTCTGCTTCCTGGGTGCTGGGATTAAAGGTATGTGCCACCACACCCAGCCTTTAAAAATTATCTTAGTGTTTTTATGTATAAAAATTTTATGTATAAAAATGTATTGCTTTATTTGTTTTTCCGATGCCCTAGGAGGTCAGGAGAGGGTATTGGATTTCCTGGCACTGGAGTTACATATGGTTGTGAACCCATCATGTGGGTATTAGGAATTGAACATGGGTCTTCTGGAAGAGCAGGAATGCTCTTAACCAGCGAGCCACCTCTCTAGCAAACAAGGTGTCTGGAAAATAATGTTTATATCAGCATTTGATTGCTTTGACTTGATGATATTTGGCTCAAGAGTCAGGTGTCAAGTATCTCCTCCTACAGGAGGCTGAGGAGTGCCAAGGAACAGGCAGGTTACCAATAAGTGCTACCTTTCTCATCTTGGGTCACTGTGTGCACCACCCATCTCTGTCTGAGGAAATCATAAGAAAAGCAACATATTAGCAGGAAGGGGGTTGGTTTATCCAAGTCTGGAAAAATGGATATTTAGTTTTCAGAAAATCCAAAATAGCACCAGGACCACAAAGGAGAAAAGGAGGGTCTATAATGGTGGCTACAATGTGGGCAACAAGAAAACCATGGCTAAGGATATGGCATCTCTGGATGTCACATTTTGGGTATTGGCATGCTATGTCCATGTGCTTGAGTGTCTCTCAGTGAGTACATGTTTCATAAGCAGTTGGAGCCCCCTGACATGTATCTATAAGCTCTGGAAGAATGCAATCTCCATAGGGCTGAGAACCATACCCTCAAAGGTTCAAAATCAGAGGTTATCTATATTCTGAACAAAGCAGAGACCCATGAAATGTCACTCCGTGCAATGTTCTTATTTTATTTGCTTTTAAAACATTTAATTAACTGGGAGTTAGGGAGACAGTTAAGAGAGCTTGCTGTTCCTACAGAGGATCTGAGTTTGTTTTCCAGCACCTAGGTGGGGTGGCTCACAGCTGCCTGTAATCCAGAATTCTAATGCCTTTTCTGCCTGCCCCTGGGTACTCACCCATATGTGTGGTATACACATATAAACACAGACGCACATGCACATGAATTAAAAAGATTTTAACACACACACACACACACACACACACACACACACACACACACTTGCATGAAAATCTTATTTATTTAGCCGACATTGGTTTCTTCCAAAAGTTTCTTTCTGACAAGAGAAGCTAAACAAAGTATCTGAGAGCACAGGGTGACCTAACAGGCAGCTGCAGTTTAGATGGCAACCTGAGCCGTTGCAGCCCCTCTCTTCCCCTCAATATCCATTTACAAGGAGAAAATGAAAATGTATTAACTCACAGCCACAAGCAGAACTGGAGGGAAACTGATGAAGAGCACTGAGTTTCTATCCTTCCTAAGGATGGCAGTGGATGGGGCAATAGCCACTGATGAGCAGAGGAAGGCATGGTCGGGGCAGTGAACAAGAGGGTCCCCAACTCCTCCTCTGCACATGTTTTGTGGACTCTTATGAGGGCTTTGAACTCAGGCACCTCTGAAGGTGAGAGGTACAAAGGAGGGTCAACCATGGAAGGAGCTCTTAAGGCTACTTGGCATCCTGGAGCCAGAACATCTGATAGTAGGCGTTTATCCCTCAGGCAAAAGAGCACGATTCCTGACAGGAGAATCCAAACAAGTTTCTTAGGAAGCAGGGTGTCCTGAGGGACTGAGCCCAGCCCAGAGTGCAGCTTGCTTTCATCCTGTTCACACTGTGGGTGGAACCCCAGACCAGGAGCCTCCTTTGCACACAGGACTCAGCCTTGCAGTTACCATGTCTTCAGGTATGAATCTTCAATGGGGTGGCAGAAATTCGGAGGACATCTGCAATAGGAAGAGAAATCCAATTAAATAAGCTGCAAACAACCAAAAGGAGACAAAGAACTACTCAGGGAATAAAAACAAACAAACAAACAAACAAACAAACAAACAAACAAAAAACTATGGGAAAAACCCTTATTTGTGTGAGCAAGAAGACATGGGTGTGTATATAGTTCACAATATGTAGGTTTAGAAAGGATTATCAGAGAATACAAAAGATGTCTAGGAAATAAAAATAGTTTTTTTTTTTCAAAGTAAAAACTTTAACAGACTGCTTAACAAGGGAAGTTGAAGAAATTTATTAAGTGGGCTGAAAACAGCTAACAAAAAGTTAGACTATGTTCAAGTATTGAGGAGGCAACACAGACCCATTTAAATGTCAGAAATACAACCAACAGAACATTACAGAAAGAGAATAAAGCAAACACTAGGGAATGTGATTTTTAGGGAACATTAGAGGAAGCTTCCCCAGGTCTGAATACACACACACACACACACACACACACACACACACACACACACACAATCTTCTGAAATAGTTTTTTTTTAAAAATCTTATCATAATACATGGGGAAGAACACATTGAGGTATATTTCATGGAGATTGAATTATAGCAATTAGATTTCCATGGATCCAGAAAATAAGGGTTGTTGATCTACAACGGATCAAGACCAGATTGTCTGCAGGATTCTTACCAAAAACAATGTTACAAAGAATGTATCCTGTCTGTCTCCACCCCGAACTCCCAACCCCCATAAGTTCCAAGGTTTAGAACTGAATTGGCAACACTATGTGTTGTGTTTTATAAAAAAAAAAATAGGAGAGACCAGAGATATGTTTGGTGGATGTCTGGTAAGCTGTGGGGGAAGGAGGTGCCTCTGCAGGCCATGCTGAGGCATCCCATCCCCCTCTGAGGTACTAGCCACAAGACAGTATAGAGTTTATAGACAGAATAGAGTTTATTCAGGGTATGGGGAGGTAGTTGAGGAAGTAGAGAGAGAGAAAGGCAGACAGAGAGACAGAGAGAGAGGGGAGGGGGGAGGAGGAGGGGAGGGACTGGCCATGAGCTTGTGGAGAGAGAAGGGGGAAGGGAATGGGGAGAGAAGGGACAGAGAGGGAAGAGAGGAAGAGAGGAAGAGAGGAAGAGGAAGAGGAAGAGCAAGAAAGAGAGGAGGGGGCAAGCAGCCCCTTTTATAGTGAGCCAGGCACACCTGGCTGTTGCCAAGTAACTGTGGGGTGGAGCCTAGAAGAGATGCCAACAATATGGCTATTAAAACAGGTTGTGCCAGAATCCAGCCATTTTATTTCCTGAATATGAAATGAAGTTGTTTCAAAATGTGTACCCAGAAAGAAAGACCTAAGGTCCAGCTAGTGTAGACATCAAGGTGCTACCTTTGAAACCTAACTGGACGTTGTTACTCTAGATCACAGGGCTTAGAGAAGATGGGAAAGAAAAGAAGAGATTCCATGGATTGGAAACCATCTTTTGAAACATTGATGGTTGTCAGTATTCAGTAAAAGTAGGTTTTGCCAGATAGATATATAGATGGATAAGGGATAGATAAATAGATGATAAATAGAAATGATACATAAGTGATAGATGGATAGATGATTTATTTATAAATGACAGTTAGATAGATGATAGGCAATAAGTAGATATAGATAGAAGATAGTAATTAGATAGTAATTAAGTGTTTCAGGAAAACAAAATCCATAACTCCATGCAAAAAGGAAATCAACTCTGCCTATTATCAATTTTTAATTTTTAAAGATGTCATTAGCTTGTTTCCTTGTGTGCATGTGGAGATCAGATCAATGTCAGTTGTCTTCCTCTGCTACATGGTTTTGAGACAGAGCCAGCCAGCAAAGCCCCCAGGATACATTGTCTCTACTCCACATAGCTGGAGCCAGAGGTGCACATGGCCATGACTAGCTGTTTTACATCATCATTTCTGCAGGATGAAACCAAGGTGTTTATGATTTCACAGCAAGCCATTACTAATTGAGCACCTATACATACCAACCACCTTATCTCAGAGAGCATTACTTTTTATATATCAATCCCAAGAGGAAACAAAATGTATGACTATAAGACAAGTTGTGCACAGCATTGACCTTGACAGAACAAACAAACAAACGAACAAACCAAGTATGCATGAGAGATTCGAGGAGAAGGAAGGTGGAAAGAGTAGGGTGGGTGGGAGGGATGTGCACATACCCATTTCGAAAGGAAGCAACAGGTATTGGCTGTAGTTGTAAATAAGTAATATCATAACAGTGGCTATAGAGGAGCAGAATTCTAGCCATTGGCTTACAGACAATTGTGTTAGGCTCTGCCCCACAGCTGCCTAGCAACAGCTTGCATAGCTCGCTGCCTAGCAGTTGCAAGCCAACTTGGCATATAAGAGGAACTACTTGGCTACCCCAGTGCTCTAGCTCTCTCTTTTCTCCCCTTTCTGTCCTCTCCTGCCCCTTACCCTTCGCTTCTATCCCTTTTCCATGTCTCCTCTTTTTCCACCAATAAATCTTTACACATGGTCTGTCGCATGAATTGGTTGTTTATGGGGACACCTTGGCGTGGGACAGCTGAGCAGAGATGCTCCCTCCTGCTGTATTATACCGCCATTTTATAAAACACAACAGTTACTACTTTGGGAGTGTGATGTCCCCCTAGGTTTAGGTATTTGAACACTTCTTCCTCAGTTGATGAAGCTGTTTGGGGAGGTTATGCAACCTTTAGGAGATACAGTCTTGAGGAAGCAAGTGTGTCACCGTGTGTGGGCTCTGAGGACTATAGCCTGGCCTCCCCTCTAGGTTTTCCCTGCTTCTGGGTGCAGTTGAAGTGTAATTAGCCAACTTTCATGCTCCAGATACCTGCTGTTGTGCCTTCCACTAAGACGGACTCTTATTCCTCTGGTACAGCAGTTCTCAACCTGTGGGTTGTGACTCCCAAAGGGTCACAGGATATCAGATATCCTGCATATCGGATAATCACATTACAATTCATAACAGCAGCAAAATTACAGTTACAAAGTAGCAATGAAATAATTTTATGGTTGGGGGGGTCACCACAACATGAGGAACTGAAAGGATCTCAGCGTTAGGAAGGTTGAAAACCACTGTTCTAGAACAATAAGCTGATGTGAATTCTATCTTCTAAAAGTCACTCTGACCATGATATTTTTGTCACAGCAACAGAAAATAACAAATGTGGGCAGGAATGAGGACAAAAAGGAGTTTGAAGTGCTTTGGTTAACTTAGTTCTTGCCTCTGATTGTGGGCCAATCAACGACTAATCTTTAAAATTCTTAAATGTTCTTTATTTGCAAACGATGTAACAATTTTATAACTAAAGACATTAAATGAAGGCTTTTCTTTATATTAGCACCATCATGCTCAATTTGAATGAAGGTTTTTAGTATGAGGCAACATTTAAAAGAGTTAACAGTTGGTTTTCCTGTGGTGCTCTTTGGGATGGGGAAGAGCTGGCAAACACTCCTGGGCTTCTCTAAAAGCATATGGAAGTGATTTGACATTTTTTGATTTTGATTGAAGGTTAGAGAAATAGATTGAAAATTGTCCCCTCAGAGAGTAGTCTCTTGGTTTTTGACAAAGTACGCAACTCTTCCATTGGAGGTCTAGGCAGAAGTTATTCTTCCATATCTATCCCCTTAAATAATTACGACAGCAACAGCAACAGTGACAGCAACAACAAAACAACTAGCTAGTGTATCTCTCCAGAGGCAACCAGACTTCAAAATGGTCTAAGTCCTCCATGTTTAAATTAATATTTAAAAGAACTTTGTAAAAGATTAAAAACATTTTTAAAGGTATATGCATACTCTCCTAGACCTTTCTGGTAACAGTATCATGAGTGTGTAAGTCGCCAGGTCTCTTGATTAAGGGGTCCAAAGAGCAGGGAGTTCTGCAGGTCGTGGGTTACACCAACTGAGCAGCTGGCAAGCTAAACTGCTCAGAGCTAAAATGATTCCTGACATCCTATCTGCTGTCAGTTGAAAAGTACATGGGTGAGACCCTGACTCCCCTGCTGTGTATGTTTTTGCTGGTGGCTTTCACATTCTTCCATACTTTCTGTTCAAGCTTCTTTAAACTTCTGTGTTTGCATAAAGCCTTCTTTCCCTGCAAACTTACATGGCAATGGCCCCTGTCTGGCAGTGGTGAGCAGGCCCACATGTGATGCTTAGTTGTGGGTTAACAGAACTAGTTCCCTGTCTTTGGCTTTTGCATCTGAGTGTCACTGAGGTAATCAACAATGTGTGATGACTCACAGATGCACCTGGATCACTGCAGTGGAGTGATGAAACCCCGTGGATTTTCCTGTTATATTTCTCTGTGTCCACATTTTGCTTGCCTGTGTTATTCACTATCATTTCTTGGTGCTCGAGACTGACTTTTTTTTAAAAGACTAAACAACTATGCTTGCATTAGCATAAAATGTGATGTTCATACTTTCTGTGGGCTACATGGATGAATATGAACACCTTTGTTTCATATATTCAGATGTTTTTGTCTGTTTAGCTTCTTGGAAGGAAATAAACATGGCAGGGCATAGGTAGTCTGAGGGTCTAAAGACCCCAGGAAGGAGAATGAATGATGCTTGTTTTAACTTTCTGGAGAAAAGGGAGATTCTCTTCAGTGCTATAGTTGTGGCTCTCCCCTGACCTTCAGAAATGGAGCTTGGCAAGTCTGATGACTGTGCCACAAATTAATAAACATCTTATAACTGAGAAGGGCCTGGGGACCTGAGAAGGGACCACTCTGTCCAGCTTGTCTGCTAGCATCAGTGATGGGTATGTGCAATATGCAGATGAGGAAGAAATGACCGTGCATGACAGGGTGTGGGCTGCATCTCTAGTGGACATCAGGGCTGCAGCTCATACACACACCTTCAAAATGTATTCACATACATATATTTTCTGTCAATTTCCAAAGTGTGCGTGTTCAGATCTTACACATGGAAGGCTTCAGTATGTATCCCAGGGGTGGTCAGCCTTTTCTGGCTTCTTTGGGCCACATTGGATAAAGAACTCTCTGGAGCCACACGTTAATTCCAGACATATCTAGTATGTTGATTTGAGGTTTTAGGAGCATAAATATGTTTACTTTGTGTGACACTGGGGCACAACATTGCCATTGACAAGGTTTACCCTTAAAAATTGTGCAATAGAGCTACAAAATAATCCACAAAAATCATACTGTTTTAATTACATTTAAGACATCGTGTAAGCAGTATTCATGATGATCCTGGGCACAAGTGGCCTATGGGCCATGGGTCGGCCATCCCTACCCCAGATGCAGCTCTCTGTAGTACCCTTCTTCACAGTTCTGTTAAAACTGCCTCTTTGCTCTAGATAGCTATGTGGTTCAGCACCTTGGTTCCGTGCTCTTGGGCTCAGGCTGTCATTACAACTCACAGAGATCAACAAGCATGCAACACTCACCCAAAGGGGCACCTGTATACCTTACTGTGGGTAGCACCGTAGGCTGTTGCCCACAGATCTAATCTACTCTGAAACAATGTCTGCATCTGCTTCCATGAGAAGCATCTGTGGTTCAGCACCTCTGAGAAGATTCTACAAGAGCAATTGATTTGTGGAAAGTCTGAATGCTGCAGATTTAGAGTCAAGTTATTTTGGGCCAACTTGAGCCCTCTTTGTAATCATGTATTGATTATCTGTGACTGATTTAATGATGTTTTGATTATTAGTTTGACGGGATCCAGTTCACTTGGTGAGCAAAGTGTGACGGTAGGATCGTGAGGTAGCTGATGACATTGTATTCAGTTAGAATGCAGAATGCAGACAGGAAGTAAGTAGGGCCAGGTTATAAAACTTAAGGTCCATCCTCAGTGATCAAATTCCTGTAGTGAGTCTCTACCATCAGCTGGGGACCAAGTGTTTAAACCCATGAACAGTTCAGGTTCAAAACCTAGTATTACCTTTTCTCTTTCACCTGGGTGCAGAGTAGATTTGGGAATAGCTCCCAGTGTCCTCACCATTTTCCTGGCAACAGCCTGCTTTCTCTGAGTGACTGGATTTTGTGTATGAGGCCTGAGTCCCAGGTACTCATCCCCGAGCTGGGGCTATGTTGGTTCCTCTCATAAGAACTCTATTAACGCATGCTGAGGGTCAGAGGTGACGGTGATGTTGGTGAAGGAGTGGAGATTTTCCACATCATATCCTATACATTTATTTTTCTCTTGTTTCTGGCATTCAGTCAAGTAAAGGGAAGCCAAGGATGTTTTCAGCCACAGCACTTGTTACAGTGCAAAAGCTTGTTATTGTAACCAGGCTTTTAAAAAGTATCTTTAAACATGAAAGCATGCATTTCCTCCATTTTTTACACAAACAATGCAATTATTTAACTGAATAAAATCAGATGTGAAAGATGAATGAAACAAAGTAACAGCGCTTACCACCCTCCTGTCCATGCACCCTGTGCACTCACCCCCACCCCCCCATACACACACCAGGTCTTATTTCACAAACTGCCTTTCTCCTTTTCTACTTGAATCTTCACCAACTTCTACAGCCATTGATGGATAACCTACAATTTTACCTACCATTCGGTTTTCTATTATTTATTCAGTTTTCCATCTGAAACATAAATGAAATATTGCTTGAGCTGGAGAGATGACTCAACAGTTAGAAGTACCGACTGCGACTGCTCTTCCAGAGGCCCTGAGTTCAATTCCCAGCAACCACATGGTGGCTCACAACCATCTGTAATGGGATCTGATGCACTCTTCTGGTGTGTCTGAAGATAGCTACAGTGTATTCATACACATAAAATAAATAAATCTTAAAAAAAATAATGTTGCTACCATTTGGTGAGTGAGTGACCGAGGCCAAATTCTGCTTTGGTTTTAAGACAAAGGAGGTGAAGAAAGCTCCTGTCATTTGTGTGAGTTCCAGAGAGGGATGGAGAATGCCTTCTTCAAAAGAGAATTTCTTTGCTTTTCTGTTAACTCAGTTGTAAGAATCACCTCTCTGGTTGTCTTTTGTTTTCTAGACTTGAGGGTGGGGCCCAAGGTGATCTGGGCTTCAGACCAAATACAGTCCTGGAGCCCCCAGAAATCTGGGTGAATTGTCCTTGAGTGACCTCTGCCCTGCATCCTTCATCCTCCTATAAAAACAAAAGCTGAGGCATTCAGCACTGGCTTGCTGTCCAGGCTTTATAGCCTATGGGCAACAGTTACTTGGTTTCGCTCACTAAAACCATAATGTCTCTGCTGGAGGAGGCCACAGGTTTCCATAGCAACTGAGATGATGCATAAGCCCTTAGCACCAATGTTAGGTGGGTCCATGTGCAGAAGAGAGTAGGTGTGGTTAGGAGGCTTTGGGCTGTCAGCTGTGGAGAAGCTTGTGTTTCCCACCCTCCTAGCTCTGTCAGCCCTCTTCCCTTCTCAGTCCCATCCTGTAGGGACCACTCAAGAATCTGTTCTGTTCCTGTGAGCCTAGGTAGCTTCCTGTGGAGCAGGCCTTCCTCTCCTGCTTAGTCATCTCTGCAGCCCCTTTAAGGATTCTGCAGCTGGCCTGAGAGTGCTTATCTGTTAAGCCTGTAGATGGCAGATTTCCTCCCTGGCAGTGTTGGCATTCACAGGAGGTTTCCACAGGTAGAAGTGTCACATTAGTGTAGGCAAACACATTTCCTCAACACTCAGCTCAGATCTGGCCAATATTAGTGGAAGCTGTGATGAAGAAGATGATGATGATTTTCTCTTCTGGATTAGGGAACTAGAATTTGTACATGCTAAGTACTTTGTGTATTTAATTGTAATTTTAGTAAATCGTGCATCCTCTGTATTCCTAAGCTTCTACATCCCACCCCCAATCCTCAAGGAAATGGAGACTGCTCCTAGGCTAAGTAGGAAGAGCGTATAGCCACCCTGTGGATGGGAGAGAGAAGCTGGTGATGGTGAGGGCTGTTTGCTCACTGCGAGATCCCAGACACTCCTGTAGCTGGGGACAGATACACACGCAGTGTTGCTGAGAGACTACATGATCTGTTTGTGCAATGTGCTCAGATTCACACATCTTCCTCTGTGATGTGTTCTTACCTCAGTAAAGCACTGGGAACACCCACAGATCACACGATGAAGGAAAAGAGCCAGTTGTCTGTTTCCATAGAGCATGTTTACATTGGGTCAGAAAGGACAAGTCTTTTTTTATTTCTAGTTTATCTTCATTATGCTGACAAGTCTAATTTTAAGGTAATATGTCCTAGAACTTGACTCCTTGGGGAAAAAAGGTCTGGAAATTCTTCAGAAGCCCGTGAAGAGAGTCAATGTCACTCTAGAAAACCCCTCAGATCTTCACCGCAGTTTCCTCACCCCACAGACTCTTGGGAGATAGGATCGAATATCCCTTTGTGGAAATTTCTAGAATGTCATGGTCAAAGCTTTTAATCCTCACATTTAGTGTCTAACTTGGTTATGTGTTTACCAAATATTGAGCCTATATCTGAAAGAAAATCACATTTCAAATACATCAACCTCTGAGGAGTTCAACTGATTTCTTTTTGAAGACACAGAAGAGCATTTAACTTTATTGAATTTTGTGCACATGTGTGTATATGTGTGTGGATATGTGCATGCTACCATGTGAGTGCAGAGGTGAGGGGGTCATCTGGAGGAGGACATTCTCTTCTTTGACCATGGGGTCCTGAGAATCAAACTCACTGGGCTTGGCAACAGGTAGCTCTACTGGGGTGAGCCATCTCAAAGGCCCTAGCAATGCAGTGACATCTGCAGAAGGAGCCTGGGAGGAGACTGTAATCTCGTCTTTAAGCATGCTTGTTTTATTGTATCTATAGTAAAATACTTCTGTGACCTGCACAGCATTAGCCTTGACCAGGAAACTTAACTAGGCAAGGTAATGAAGAAAGGAAAGACAGACAGACCTATAGAAGATATGTAGCCAGGTGGGATGCAGACATTGTACTGGGGTAGCATCATCCGTGTTTGTACACAGTGTCAACACTCACATGCTGACCAGAGGAAGGTTTTCCATCCCTCTGAGCTTCACTCCAGGAAGAAAGATGCTATTCTCATGGGTCTGAGGCACCAGGACCCTTTACCATACCCAAAAGTCAAAAAATACACAATCCCTCAGGACTTCATCCCTTCAGGGCTTCCTCAGTTCCTCACAAAATAAGACAAGTCTAGCAGCTTTTAAAGACCTATCTCGAACCTCACAAAGCTTTGAAGATGAGTTGTTCTCAAATCAAGATGCCAGAGCCTTGGGTGTTTCTCGGAGTCTCCAGGAAGCAATCCGTCTTCTCCGGTTGGTTTCCCAGCTTTTAGAGGTTACTTGAATTTCCTGGCTCATGGTTTTCTCTTCTATCCTTAGAGCTAGGAGAGTAGCATCTTGTAGGTTGATACTGACCTCTGGTCTTGGGGTCTATGAATGGTACACTTCTCTGTTCCTGACCATCTGAGAGTGACCTGAGAATCAAAGGGGGAGGGAGGAGGAGACTCAGCCCGCTTCCAGTGACCCTCTTATAAACATCATTTTGGTCTTATGTTGCCAAGACAGCAACTCAGGCTAATTGCTAGATCTCAGATCCATCCCAGTGATACACACTCCTTTCTGCTTATGGTGGTCCAGCATACTCACAGGTCTCAGAGGAGACCCTAAGCATCGTTGGAGACTGTCATTCTGCTTCTTGCACATAGGGTTGATCATCTCTGCAGCAGCCTGGCTGAGATGTTTCTAATTCTGGGTCCTTTGTGACTAGGCAATATTGACCTGCATCCAAAACAATGAAACAACAGCAACAGCAGCAGCAACAACAACAACAACAAACCTCACTATTTTAGTGGCCGTGGCTCAGTGAGTAGGGTGGTCTCCTAGCATACACAAAACCCTGGGTTCAATCCCCAACACATGTGGTTGAACGCCTGCAAGCCCAGCACTTGGGAGGTGGAGGCAGAAGGATCAGAAGTTCAAGGTTTTTTTCCCTTTAAATTGATTTAGTAAGTTTGAGGCAAACCTGGGATGCCTGAGATTCTGTCTTAAAACACACGAAACCCCAAACACCCCCACATCTCATTTTATAAGAGAATGAAGCATGCCAGCTCTGTAATTAGAGACAAACCAGACATTTCTAGTCCTAATGCTACTAACATCTGCCCATGAATTCAGGCAACTGAATCTTTAGAACAGTCTCAAGGCAGCCCCTATGAGCAGGCTGCTAGGACCTCTCCCTTTCCCAGCTTCCTTCTTCCCTTCCCTTCTTCCTCTTTCTTTCCTGGTCACTCCTTCCTGTCTACTCTTCCTCCTCTCCTCCTCTTCCCTTCCCACATGCCTGCCTCTTTCCCTCCCTCCCTCCCTCCCTCCCTCCCTCCCTCCCTCCCTCCCTCCCTCCCTCCCTCCTTCCTTCCTTCCTTCCTTCCTTCCTTCCTTCCTTCTTCCCTCTCCTTTCTTTTTTCCCCCTCCTCAGTGCTCTCTGAAATCGGAAGTCAGCTCTGGAGTCTCAGCAAGCTGATAGTACTCACGTGGTACACCTGTTGATTTGGGGGCTGCAGTCTACCTAGGGAGTAACGGGAGGAGTTTGATTACCTCAGAGGAGGCAAAGGTTGGGGTTGCAATCAGGGCATAATTGGGCACTCTGTGTGTGGAGTCAGCCTCCTAGTTCAGCAGGTGCCCACCAGGGTAAGAATAAGTTCAGACCTCTGCGTGGGGCCTCTTGAAGTCCTCCACACTTAATAACAGCAGAGGAAGGTTCCTGAATGGGCCCAGCTAGGCAATCAGCACCTGTATTTCAACAGCAACACAATTTCTCCAACTCCCAGAAATGCAATTAATCCTCTCAAAAAGACACACCGGGAGAGACACCATTTCATGTTGAAGGAGCTGTAGTCTCTGTGGCTCGGCAGGTGAATAAGCCAGGGCAGGCAAACTCAGGCAGGGATCCTCTACTGCCAGGCTGGGTCACCAACTCAGTGCTAGCAGCTGCAGGTTGGGCCAACCTTTGCTTGGGATTGCTCTTCTGGTGTTCTGAGTTCTAGTAGCTTCAGGCTCCACAGAGGCCTTCATATTCCTCTTCTACCCATCCCCCTGTCTCAGCTGGAACTGGTGTGTGGGCCTATCTAAGCCTGGTTGTTCAGTAACAGTCTGTTCATGAGCCTGTGCTTTGCGTGTGATATTCTGCTGTATGTACAGTGGTGAGTTTATCAGTTCACTAATTTTAGACATTTGGGTGATTTTCAGGTCTGGGAAGTTTTGAACAAGCTTCTGTGATGTTCAGAGGCAGATCTTCAGTTGACAGATGATATTGTGTGGTTCATTATGGTCCTGGTTTGCTTTTATGCTATATCTCTGGAAAGCAATGGTTCATTTGGCTTATGTTTCAGGTCACAGTTGGGCTCTGAGGGAAGTCACAGCAGGAGCAGAGCCAGGAGTCACTCTACTCACTGTCTGGCTTTCTGGCTCATGCTTAGCTAGGCTTCTTATATAACCCAGGGCCACCTGTCTAGGGATGGTGCCACCTGCAGCTGGCTGAACTCTTGTAATCAATCACCAGTCAAGATAATCCCTCAGAGATATGTCACGGCCCAGCGTGACCTGAGAAATACCTGAACAGAGACTCCCTAGAGTGTCATGTTGACAGCAGACACTCACTAGGACCTGAGAACTGGAACAGGCATAGTAGTCTATGACTGTGTAAGGGTCTTGATTTCAAAGGTGAGTAGAGATCCTTTTACCATGAGAGTCAGGCATGACTACTACAATGCCCTCAATTAGTACCTGGCACTGATTTTGTCTGTTGTTTTCACTTGTAGACAGTCTGTTGAGTTTCAAGGTATTTTTGGTTGTATCTCTAAAATCTTTCCATTGTGCTAACATTTAAAATATTTATTTTTAACCTATTTTTGGCTATTTAAAAAGACTTACCTAACCCCCTAACCACCAGTTTATCCAACACCTCATCCCTCAAACTCTTCTGTGCCCCCAGGCATCAGATGAAGGATCAAACACTGAGCATAGCAAACTTCTGAGCCTTTAGTGAGCAGTGATGTCCAGCACAGGTTTGATCTATCATAAAGACAATAGGTGTATTGAGTGTGTATCAACACATGGAGTTGACCAGTAATAATAGCTCTGCTTTCTCTGTGAATGGGAAACCATGGTCTTGTTTTCCAATTCAGCACTCTTCTAGTATGGTCTCCATTTGTGTTCAGGAAGAGTTTGCTTGGGTACTTCCTGTCTCAAGGGTCTTCTTACTACACACATCATCAAGGAGTTCTCATTAACTGTTGGGTTCCCTAGCCTGGGGATAAGTGAGGACTTGACCAGTGGAAAAGTATAAGGGGTGGGTGTTCCGCAGAGAAGAAAGGCCATAGAGTGAGGGTGTTCCTTTGTGAAATTTATGAAGATAGACATGACTTAACCATTTTTCCCTGGAGCGGGTTCAGGAGCCTCCAACCCTGTCTGGAGTTCACATACCACAGCTGGCCAGCGGCTTGTCTGAGATGCTGTGATAAGGAATTCCTGCAGACTATATGAGTGACAGGCTGGGGCTGGGCTGAGCTGTTTGGCCTCTGAGGTTCTTCCTGGTTCAGAGAGCCTCTTCTGGACTCCTCTCATTCACTTCTGCTCTTCAGAAGCTCTGTTTAGGGTCAGACCTGAAACATATAAAGAGCTGGTTCCTGCACCCTCACACACACCTTCATCTGAGAATTTTAATATGCTTATTTGAGTTCCTCCGATATTTTTCTCTGAAACTGTGAGATATTGCTCCATTTATTTTGCCTCTATACTTTAATCTTCCCTCAAAGCCCATTGCATGTAACACGTCTGAAATCTCAAGCACGATGAGACTCTTCTCAGCAGTGGAGGCTGAACAAACCCAGGCTTCTAGGTCTGTATTTGGCCCTTGGACAGTCATTCAGGAAGCACAGGCTCATGTGAATGCATTGTGTTTATAATATGAGAAGGCCTTTAAAGATATTTATTTATTTTCCTAGAGCATGTTAATTTCCCTTGGAACAAACAAATTGAATTGAAAATTAGGAATCAAATTACATTGTGAATAGCACCCATCTATCACTGTGATTTGGGATTTGAATAACCTTGTCGATTAATTTCATGCAATTCTGTGATTACCTGATGCTGATGCTTGACTCGAGGTAAAGATTGGGTTGCTGGTGGCCGAAGCATAAGTGGGCCTGCTGCCCTGCCTCATGGAGGGTACCTGGGTCATGTAAACCCTTCAGCTTCAGCAAGATGGGTCTGATCAATTCCCTAGGAATGTATTCAACTGGGTATGGACCATTGGCTATAATGGACATCATTCTACTTTACTTTTCAACCAAATATTAAAGTGAACTGAAACACAGAAACATTGATTATCAGGATGGCAAGTGTTGAAAATCAAGCAAGTCTGAGATATTCAAGGCAACAAAGCCAGCCAGCTGGACCTACCACCATCAGCCCCAGTTCACTTGCTCAGGGATCTTCAAGGCTGTCAGCCATTCCATATGTGGAAAGCTACAAATCTGTCTGTTTGCATACAGCATTGTAAGGCTCAGTACTGTGAAGATGTCAAGTCTTCACACCTTATGGACTACAGTAATAGGACATAAAAAAGACACACACTAGGACAAATTGTAAAATTCTTATCTGCCATAATCCAAATTATGCGAGTATTACATGTATTAAAACCAATATTGTGTGTGTGTGCACATGTGCCCACAGTTTGAGATCTTATTCTAGGATTCTTTTGCAAGCATACATTTTCCCGATAAAAACTGTCCCTAGGGAATGCACTACATAAATATTTACAGGATGTTCTCTGAATATATGGTCTATAATGAGCAGAGAAAGGCATCTTTACCAAGAAAAGAGGACTCTGGAGTTGCTGATAAAGCCAGGTAAAAATAGCTCAATTTCTTTCCACAAAGCAAGGAAACCTTAAAACAAGTCTACCCTTGTATACTGTGATGTATTCCATTCTCTCCGCTGCAGCAGGCACATGAGAGCAAACCCCTGGCTGGTGCCATCCTATGTGTAGACATTGAGACATAAAGAGTAGTCTGGTTTTATCAGCATGCACCTTCCTGACCTATTGGAAGCTTCATCATGAGACAGATGCAGATACTTACAGCCAATCACTGGACCGAGATTGGAGAACCCTATGGAAGAGATAGGGAAAGGATTTAAATTGCTGGAGGGGATGGTAACCCCTTAGGAAAACCAACAATATCAACTAAACCAGACCCCTCAGAGCTACCAGAGACTAAGCCACCAATCAAAGAGCACACATGGGCTGGTCCATGTCCCCCCCCCAGCCCCCACACATATGTAGCAGAGAACATATGTCTGGCCTCAGTGGGAAAGGATGGGCCTAATCCTGTAGAGACTTGGTGCCCCAAGAATGGAGGATGTGAGGGAGGTGGGAGAGGGTAAGGTGGGGGAGTGGGGCCTCAAGGGGGAGCAACCTCTCAGAGGCAAAGAAGGAAGATGAGGTGAAGAACTCTTGGAGGGGTCCAGGAAGGGGGGGTCAACATTTAGAATGTAAATAAATAAAATAATTAAGAAAAAAGGACTTACAGTTTTCAGGCTGCCTTCCTACCCTCTAGTTCATTTGATTCCCACAGTGTTACCCAGCAACTTCCTCTATGTATCTTTCTTGTAGAGATGCACCTGTGCCCAGTGCTTCTCAGGATGGAGGTCCTCCAGCCTTGTCACTCTAACAAGCTTGGTAAGCTGGGTAAGAAAGCACTGTGGCAGGGTTGCTGGAACGATGCAGGTTTTCTAGGGATTCTGGCTCATGTATACACCACTCTTCTGGTTCACACTAAGATTACTTTAAATTTAAAGGAAGAGAGAGAAACAGTACTTTGATGGTTTCCATGGGAAATATGCTCAGCCGACAGTTGGACATGTGTTTAGGAGAGAGCTGAGTTCTTTATACATTACATATTAACACAGATATTTTCTGACACCCCTTAGGTTGTCTTTATGGGGTTTTCTTTCTGTGCAGAAGCCTTGTGATTTGAGGTGCCCCAGATACACGTTTTTACTTTTCAGAGTAATAATTAAGATGTCATTATTAAGACCAGTTTATAAAAGATTTCCCCAATGTTTTCTTCTAAAGGTTTTACAGTTTCACATCTTTAGTGTCTTGCACTTAAGTTGATCCTTGTATGTGCTGAAAGACAGACCCAGTTTTATTACTTTGAAGTGGGAACTTAGGGGTTCTTTGGAAAGTCGGTTGGATGGTGTTTTGCTGGGGCAAACACGTGAAGGAACATTTTGATAGTGGACACAGGTGTGAAAGGCTAAGGCCAACTCGTGAAGGAATGTTTCCCTGAAGCAGACACAGGAGAGAGGATGTTCTGCTAAAGCAAGCATGTGAAAGGGCATGCGATGAGAGATTCTTCGCTAATGACATGCATGTATTGGTCTGCCTTATATTGTGTAGTTGAGCTGTATTTGTCAGGACGCCATAGAGAGAAATGCGGACATGCCAAAAACTTCTGGTGGCGTGCTGCAGTTTGTTGGCACCTCCAAGGACTCAGGCTGATTGGATGCATGTGCTGAGGCAAGACCCGTGCTGAGGAAAGGGCTTGTGGAAGACACATGGTTAGAGGGTATAATTAGGACTCCACAGAGTGCTGGAGACCGAGCTTGGTCTGCTGGTACAGCTAGCTGTGTAACATCTGTGTGTCTCTCATCTTCACTGATCTCTGCTTCCCTGAGAGAGGCACAGCTGAGAACTTCCCCTGGTGTTCCTGTTGGTCCTTCTTGATGATTAGAGCCCAGGCTGAGGCCTGGCTGTCTCTGATAGGTCATGTCACTGTTGTTCCTAACCTGACTCTACTGAACTGGACTGCTGGTGTATCAGTGAGGTGTTTGTGAGTGTATCCAGCTGCCTCTACTGTGTGAACTGAACTGCTGATTTCCAGACAACACAGACCACAAATGGTAGTTGCTCCAGGCAACCTTTCTAAACAGGTCCATTTCACCTGTCTCTTCTCTTTTCTACTACCTCTGGTGGGTGGTGGGTTACAAAGAAGGTTTAAGCATTTAAGAACCATAATTAAAAATAGGTTTGAAAAAATTAAAGTTACATTACTTTGTCTGTAGATAGCCAGTGTTCTTAACTGAAGACACTGTTTCAAGTATGTAGCACTGATATGGAATTGTTGAAGAGTTATTAACTATGCACATGTGGGTTTGCTTAGCCTCTTCTGTCTGATTGATCTATGTGCTTTTATCTGAGTAACAATATTTTACTCAGTATAGCTTTTAACATATTTAAAATTTACTTTATGTTTTTGAGATTATGATATTATTACATTATTTCTCCCTTCCCTTTTCTCTCTTCAAGCCCTTCCTTATACCTCTCTCTATTCTCTTTATGATTCATGGTCTCTTTTTATCATTGGTGGAGATATATATATATATATATATATATATATATATATATATATATAATATATTATTATCTACTCAGTTTGTATAATGTTACTTGTATGTGTCTTTTCAGGGTTGAATGTGTCTTTTCAGGGTTGACCGCTGGGTACTGATAACTATTGGTGTGTTCTTCTATCATATTTTAAAATCATAGAGTACTACACTTCCAGCTGTTTGCATGCCAGATTTGACCCTTTGTGGTTATAGATAGTTAGTAGAATTATTTTAAATGTTTGTATAAAAACTATCATTGGGATTTTGACAATAGTTTCATTGAAGCTATAGATTGCTTTGAATAGCAAGTGTGGCCATTTTATTAAATACTAAGTTTCAAAACTCTAATGAACTTTGCTACAAAAAAAAAAAAAAGACTGGTCATAAAAACAGTTGAAACAGCTGATCCAATAGGTGTGCAAATTCCAACATTAAGAGAACAATGACCACAGAAAAACAAGATAGATGGAAACTACCCAGAGGACAGTAAGGCTATCAACACACCCAGAGGATATGATATAGGTGCAGTGCCTGACTAAGAACTCACCTTTTTACCTTTCATAACATCTAATATTTTACTCCACGGCTTCCTTACTGGTGTGTTTCTGATTCATAATCTACCACAACCATGTTACTGTCCATTGGTGGGTACAATCACCGGTGAGTATGGTGCTTGTATTCATCTAGCTTTTTAAGTTTTCTTTGCCATTGTCTTTGGGTTTCTAAAGCTTGGATTTAATATTCCTAGTCTTGCTTTGTTTTGTTTTCAGAAGTGGGAATATTGGTTTGTTCTATGTGGTATTTTCTAGTATTCTGTGATATGTGTCTTAATGTCAGTCGGAAAAGTTTTGCTTTGTTTTAACTAATTTTTTTCAATGTTCCCTTTCATTTTTTTCCTGATGTACGGATTATATGTATTACACATTTAAAACAATCAGGTTTTAGATAACCTCTTTTCAGGGTTTTTTCCCCCCATGATTTGTATATTCTCTCTCTTCCAGCTTGGCAGTTTTTATTTACTTGACTTAAATTTAACTAATAATAGTATCACACCTACAGTTAAAATCGTTAAAATATTTTTCATTTATTTTACAGATTTTTTCTAACATTTTTTCTCTTTATTCTTTCTTAGTGTTTTCAGCTTTCTGTCTATATGTTTTTCGTGTTAAACACTTTAACATATTTATAGTAGTTATCTCAAGTTGCTGGTCTGATATTTCAGCATCTCCACCATACATAAATGTGTGCCTGAGGTCAGTTTTGTTTTCTCGGATTCTCTCCCCTCACCTTTCTATGGGCTTTGCTATGTTTGGTTGGAGTGTAGTTGAAGAGTATGAAGTATTGGGGTTGGGGGTAAATATGGCAATAGCGTCAAGTTTTGTGTCCACCTGGCTAGCTGTGTGTCTATGTTTGGTGTTTGCTACAGTCATGTGTACCAGACTTCAGGAGCCTTCTTGCTGTTTGCTGGCTTTCTTAGATGAGGCATCCCTAGCATCTGTTTCTTCCTTTGTGCAGTTTGCGTCTCCACCTCTCCTTTTTAGTTGTAGCCCCTTCTTCCTCACACTGGAGCCTTGACTGTGCTGGTTACACATGGGATAGGGGACACTTTCTGTCACTTTGTGATTAAATCCCAGAGTCTACACAGCTGCGACGACTATGAGCTGTGATTGCACAAGTGCATTTTCGAGAACTTGTTGCCTGTCCCCCTTCCTCAGCCAGAGCATGAGCAAATCTGTTTCCTTAAGTCTCTGGCTCCTGGTTATTATGCATTTTCCCATGTTAGACAGGAAGGCCAGGTGGGGCTTGCCTGGAAACAGTGTCTCTTAACAGCTGGGGTAATGTCCAGACAGACTCTTTGCTTTGCTCTTTATTGTGGAGGAGATCCTATGTTTCATGATTGCCTTTCCCCGAGCAAAAACTAACAGCAGAAAAGAAGCATACAGCTCAGTTCACTTATCTTTCCTACAGGTACTACAACTAAAATTTGTGGTGCTCTCAACAATAAGGACTTAACATTTTGTTCTTGTGGGCAATCAGGAGCAATGACAACAGCCTGCATTGTTTGTGGGCCTATGGGAATGTCTTTGAGTAGGCATTACTACAGAAATATGTCAATATTGGTATTGTCATTATCTTTTTGAGATTATAACATAACATAATTATGTATTATAATATATAATATATATTTACAAGTTATATTTCATATAGTATACAATATATTTGTATATATTATGTTATTATATAACAATATATAATATATTATATATAATATACTTATAATGTATACCAATATATAATTTGCCAATACAATATATACCCATATATTCTAATGCATTACACATTATATATACTATATATTACATATATAGTATATTATATATAATTATAGCATACCAGTTAACTCTTCACTTTCCTCCCTCCATATCTCTATTGTACCTTTCCTCGTTATCTTTTAAGCTGGTCGCCTCTTTTTCATCAATTGTTATTATATATATATATTTTTTTTTTCAGAGCTGACTATTGTGTATTGTCTAACCAGTTGTTATACTCTTTTCTGGGGAGAACTATTTCTCTGCTTTCAGCATCCCTTAGTTGCATATAGCTCTTTGTGTAGGTTCGGGGCATCTTAAACCTTCCCTCACTTTGAGATAGGTTTTCTCCGTCATTATTTATTTGGGAAGTCAGATAGGTGAGATTTTATAAGTATTGATTTTTACTATTTCTTACTTTATGGGTGCTGCTTCCTTAAAACAATCCACACATGTGTCCTTATACTCACAGATGAGCATTATTTTCATTAACAGATTTTTGGCCTCTGTCTTCCACTCAGGGTAAATACACATGAGGGAACCTGCATTTAAACACACACATTCTCTCTTAAATACACACACATTTCAATTAGTATTTTGGTAGGTTTGTATGCGTTTATTTCTGCTCACTGTTTTGGAGGGTTCAGCATTTCATTTGCCTCCTGTTCTTGGGCATCATGGTAGCTCAAGTGCACAGCAGAGGAGAGCCATTATTCATTTCTTGATGAATAAGCATCAGAGAAAGGGGATCTGGAAGGGGTCATGGGGAGCTGTAAGTTCAAGGATATAATACTGATGATCTACTTCCTCCAGCTAGGCCCCGCCTCGTATGCTTCATCACTTCCCAATAATGATATTTCACTGTGAGTACATCAAGGGGCTAATACATGCATTAGCTCAGGGCCCTCATAATTTAGTGTCTGTAAACAACATCATAGATACAATGGGGTTTTAATCTCTCAGCTCTCTCCCCATGGACCCCTCTCTGTGTGTGCATGTGTGCAGATGTGTACAGGTGTGAGTGTGCATGTGGAAGCCAATGGTTGGCATCAGGTGCCTTCCTCAGTCACCCTACATTTTGAGTCAGGATTTTTCACTGAACTCAAAGCGTAGTAAGTCAGCTAAAATAGCAGGATAGCTAGTCCAAGGATACTCTTGACTCCATCTCGCCAGCACTGGGCATTGAAAATATATCTTCATTCTGTACTGTAAACACTTTACAGGGTAAACTATCTTTCCAGCTCTCCTAGCCATGTCTTATTCCAAGTTGACGATGCAAACCAACAGTCTTACTGTTAGTCTTACATTCTAATGATATTTGTTATTGTATCACAGGCATGGCATAAATATTAGTCATAGATGTTCTAAGTAATGCATCCTGTCAGTGATGGAGATAACTCCTCTTTCAATTAAAATTATCTTAGGTTAGAACTAGAGTAAAATTTTATGAAAAATTGTTAGACAACTGATAATCTATATAATTGTTTTTTTGATTTGGTGTTTCGAGGTTTTACTCTGTCTCCACAGCCCACAGTATCCTGCCCTTCAGGGATTTTCCCCCCTAATTATTTATTTATTCACTTTATATCCTGATTGCAGCCCCCTTCTTCTCCCAGTCCCCTCACATAGCCCCTCCCCCACCCTTCCTCTACTTCTCCTCTAGGAAGATGGAGGCCCCCATGGGTATCACTCCACTCTGACATATCAAGTCTCAGCAGGAATAGCCACATCCTCTCCCACTGAGGCCAGACAAGGCAGTCCAGTTAGGAGAACAGGATCCACAGCTTAGCTTCTCCTTAATCCAGGCACACACAGGGCTATGACCTGAAAGAGAGACCAGCTTTGTGCTTGTGGCAGGGCTCGTCAGTGTAGTGAGACTTGATTTCTCAAACCCTGGATAGTGGCAGGATATGTCAGTTCCTGTCTGCATCGTGGGCTTTCTATTGCTAGTGCCACTACAGAGCTCTATAGATTCTTATGGGGAAAAACATGTCAGGTTTTGCTAATTTCCAAGGCAGCATTCCTTCTGTGAGTGACCCTCCCCACCCCCACAAGGTCTCCTAATACATCCCTCAGTTTAGGGCCAGCCTTGTCTTCAAGTCGTGTTCAATACTGGTATTTAGATCAAGGGCTGTTCCCACCTGAACTGGAAGGATTGCTCCTGTCTCTGTGGCTTGTGTTCTTTCATTCTTCATCATTTCCATATGTCTTTTTTTGTAAAAAAATAATATTTAAAAAAACCCCTCCTTTTTATTGATTCTTTGTGAATTTCACATCATGCACCCCAGTCCCACTCATCTCCCCCATCCCTTTATACCCGTTTTCCACCCTTGTGGAAGTGTAATGTCTGACAGCGTATCCCACAGTACACTTCTTTACTTGTAGATGTTCATTACAATGAGACATTGGTCTGGTTCTAGGCCTCTGGCTCCTGCTACACTATCCTCATTGGGACACCTCTTGGGTACCCTGCTGTTGCCCTGAGTCATGGAATTTCTGCAGCTTTGGGTCTGTAGAACTGCCCCCTTCATGTGCTCCAGCACTTCAAAGACGGGTAAATTTTGGGGTGGGTCACCTCAAGTCCTGGATTTGGGCCTGGGTGGTTGCTAAGGTGATCAGTGTGCCAGCTCTTCCATACTTATACCACTAGGCTGAACTATTACTGCCCAAGCTAACTCACCTAATGCAGAGGGGCAGAGTCAGCTCTCTTGCTCAAATGCCCTTGGGGTTGGCTCACCTGTACCCACACCAGCAAAGTCCCGTCTGTTGTGCTACCCAGCTGAGGGGCAGGTCATACTCTCCCAAGTGTTGCAACTGGTGAGGGGCTGGGCCAGCTCTTCCACTTTCATCACCTCGGAGTCAGCTCATGTACCTGCCATACTTTGGGAGGGCATTTTTCCCTTGCCCGCACCACTGCATAGAAGACAAGTGTCACGGCCATCTATCTGACTCTGGAGCCAGTTCTCTAGTCTGCTACAGGAGGTGAGAGTAATGGGTGTGTGTTGGGGGTGGGGTGAGGGATCCATACGTCTTATTTTATTTTCAATGCTAAAACAGCACCTGGGACTCAGTCATTTAATAGGGATAGAAATTTATTTTCTCAGCATTCTGGAGGCTGAGAAGTACAAGTTATAAGGATACTGGCAACGGTCCTCTTTGTGTCTCATTTCATGATGGATAGGGAAAAGGTCATGAGGGAAAGTGAAGAAACCCACTCTCACAATGTCCTTTCATAGAGAGACACCAGCTCTTTATGACCTAAACACTCCTCACTGTCTCCACTTCTTATTTGGTCACCCTGGGGATTCACTTTCAAACCTGTGACTTCAGGGGTTCATTCAAACCATAACACAATAGTGCTTCCATTCATTAACAACTAGAGTTAAGTGATTTGCCTAGTTCCAATAAAAATATCATAGCATTAGTGTTGGCCTATTACACTCTGCTATGACTACTACTGTTGGCATTTGCCATGGGCTCTGTTTCTGGCATCTTGAGCATTTATGTTAGTAGTAGTAGTTACTACTATGTTAGTAGTTAGTATTAGTATTGCAATTTCTTTAGAAAAATGCAATGTACTACAAACATCCAATGTGGATCCAGGGAAGACTTCGCGGTGTGCCAAATAATTATTCTGGAGCTGGTTATAGAGGATAGAAACTCAAGAAGGAGAGGGGAAAGATAAGTTATCTTCACAACATTTTTGAACTGGGTCATTACTCCATGATGTCAGTCAGGCCATTGTGCAGCAGATAAAATAGAAACCATGGCTCTAATTCCTTGGTATCCTTGAAAAGATGTGAACTCTCAGGAACATAAAGAAATGGCTAAATGAATAGTCTATAGTGCTTCAGATTGGCCACAGGGCAGGGTGGACAGGACAGGGATGGTGGTCTGTGCTTGCAAACAGATCTTTATTCACCTGGTGAAGGGGTTTCCTAGCTTGAGATACCAGCCTGTCCAAAGTGTGGGGCTTGTTATACACATGCACAGGCATCAGTATGAGTCTGTGCAGTAAAGAAAGAACAAAAGTTTATGTGTTACCTGCTTTTCACACAGATATTACATTCTTTCCAAAACATTAATTACTTGACACGTGTATGCATATGTCAGGGTAAAAGTGATGGAATATCTGAAGTCACTAATGTTCTAGAACATTGAAGGACCATAGGATGCTGTGCAGGGACTATAGAGAGCACAGTCTGAAGTCAGACGAGGGATCATACCTGACACCACACTTGACAGATGTACTAGTGTGCTCCATGCTCCTTAAGTGAAGCTTTCTGAGATTTTGTGTCCTCATGGAGAGAGAGGAGATGGTCACAAGGCTTTGGAGGAAGTTAAACTAGGCAGTTGATTAGTACCATGTACTGTGCCCTGGGAGCAGAGATATTGGGTTATGGTAGGCAGAGGTGTGAATTGGCCACTTTTCTCACTAACTTAAGCAAAGAAGGGTTAATTTTGACCCAATAGTTTGAGTGTAGATTCCAGCATAATAGGGAAGTTATGGCAGCAGGAACACAGCTGGTCATACTGTGTCTGTAGTTAGGAAGAGAGAGGGGGGATGGAGGGAGGGAGGGAGAGGGAGAGGGAGAGGGAAAGGGAGAGAAGAGAGAAGAGAGAGAGTACAGTGATGGGCCTCAGTTGCTCTCTTTCTTGTATGAAGTTCATACCCCAGACCTTGGACAGTGTCACCCACATTTAGGGTGTGTCTTCCCATCTCATTCTCCCAGTCTGTAAACTCCATTACAGACACACTCAGAGATTTGTCTCCAAGTGGCTCTAGATCTTGTCAAGTTGCCAATCAATATTAACCATGTCAGGATGTGAGTAACTGAAGGAGATGTGGAGAGAGGAAAGGACATGGACTAATAAGTAAGTCATTTAGGTTTCAGTGTGAGTGCAAAAGAGCCTGAAGCTAACACCCCGGGAAAGCAAGTGTCTGAAAGAAGAGATGTGGGGGCAGATTCAGGACACAGGTGGAGACACCATGATCAGCCTCCAAGGAGAATCCCTCTCTGAGTGTGGCCTCTTCTAGCCTCTCCAATTGCAACCATCACTCACACATGATAGAGGTATAGAGACAGTGATGTCACATGTACCTTTCACTCAGTAATTTTCCAGCTTCATTCCCCTTGAATATGTACACTGTAGTACAATGGCTGCATCATATGGTAGTTCTAATTTTTACAAAAATAAGTATTTTAAATATTTGTTTCATGTGCATGATTATTTTGCTTGTATGTGTATTCTATGTATTCTATGCCTGACACCTGTTGGTGCTATTTTTTTAAAGCTATTTTATTGAGTTCTTACACCTCTATCTCCTTCCCATCTTCCTACCACTAGGTAGGAGAGAAAGAAGATTAGAGGGGAGAGGGGGCATAGACCTCTATAGACTACTTCCTGCTGATTAGGGGCATAGGTACCTTGGGGCAAGTCCAATCTTTGTAGTCAAAATATTCAGCAGCCCAGCAACCCAGCAATAGCAAATGCAGCAGGACCCAGTTGCAGCATGGACCAGCAGCAGTAGGCAGCAGTAGTAACCACAGGCCCTCTTTGGGCTCTCCCATTCATACCCTTTCCAGAGTCTACAGAATTAAACTATTTGCAGCTGGTAAAAATCACACCCCTGCTAATGTAGGAGGCAAACCATAATCACCTGCTGTGAAACAGCCTCTTATTCCACACCTGGGATTAAAACAAAATAAAAATAACTATGTTTTTAAAGAAACCAAAATTCTCAGTACAAATGCCCTTGGAGGCCAGAGAAAAACATTCACTCTCTCGTACGTAACTGGAGTCAACTGGTTTGTGAGATATTTTGTGGGCCACTAGTAGTTGAACTTGGGTCCTCTGCAGGAGCAATTAGTACTCTTAATGGCAGAGTCATAGCTCCAGCCCCTGCAAAGGATATTTTTTATAGCCTGTGTTTTTATGACATTATTCATAACAGCCAAGATGGAGAATCAACCTAAAACTTGATCAGCAGATCATCGGGAGAGGAAATGTGCAAATATACAACCAAGTGCTGGTATAGATGCATTTGCACTGTGCTAAGTGAAATAAGCCATCACAGGAAAGATAAATGCCACGTGGATCTCACTCACAGGAGAAGTAGAATCTCGAGGAAGTGGAAGTAGAATAGGGCTCGGCAGAGGTTGCACAGGGTAGGAGAAGAAGGTGTGGGGAGAGACTGACACATGGGCACCGTGTTCCAGTTAGGCAGGAGGATGAGACCTCCAACACATGGAAAGGGTTGAGGAACAGCATAGCACACATGTGGGAAGGCTGTGTGAATTTGGAGATTCCCATTATGAATAACCCTAATTTCATGATTGTAAATAACCCTAGTTTTATTTTTATATATTGTTACATTTTTAAAAACATTACAGTAGATCCCATGCTACCATATGTTCATACATACTTCATATGTTCAATATTATGCGTACATCAAAAGCGAAAGAAAATATTAAAAAAAAAAAAGCCACACACACGCCAAACCACTGCAGTCCATAGAGCTCATTTCTCCCTGTATTGGTTATCTGGCTTTGTCTGGACCCACTCCTGGTAGGCGTGGTCTGTTGGCAACTAGTGGTTAAAACACAGGTGGCTTCCCAGTGTCTCAGCATGCACAGAGAAGCCATAAAGAATTATCCTGCTTAGGGTTGAAACTGAGAAACTCCGATTAAATCAACTGTAGCTCAATGCTATACACTTGGCAAAGAAAACAAGAATAGAAGACCTGAGAATTCCCTCCCTGATTTCCCTCCAGTCCTGTGTTTGCTACTGGTCACAAGCGACATGAGAGAGGCGTGGTGTAGGCCTCTTCTGTTTTTAGTTCTTCCTGGCTTCCTAGTATTTGCCCTTTGTAATATGCATATTGGATATTCTGGATTAGAGCAGATGATCAGTAGTGATTTAAAGAGCAAAGAAGGACCACAGGATTCTAACACCCTGGTTTTTAATCTCAGTGCAAAGCCAGACACTTGGTGCACACAACCTTCCCAGCCTGCTTTTCTCACTCTACAGGAGGGAGAAGCTGTTGTCTTCTCACCTCTCTTAAAAGGAAGGGGAACACCTGTTCCTTGGGGCTGTGAGATGAGTCCTGGATTCTCACTGTTGTTTTCTGGTATGAAGTTCTGTGTTCAAGGGTAAAGACAGTGTTGTGGCCAGGGATCCATGTCCTAACAATACCTCCAGTTTTAGGGCTGTAAACACAGCCTCCAGAGTTAGAGTGTCTTTGGGCTGTATGATATGTATGTATGTATGTATGTATGTATGTATGTATGTATGTATACACACACACACACACACACACACACACACTGGTAAGTTAATTCCCAAGACTTTATGTCAGCCCAGAGCACCAAATCTGTGGGAAACTTTAAATAGACCTTAGAAACAGGAAAGTATTTTCTCTTCACATAATTGTTGAGGGGTTGTGCAGATAGCCAGAAGGATCTTGCTGACCTTCCTGGTCTGCCCCTCTTACCTCTTATAACCTTTCCATGTTAAAGCAGATTCTGTCAAACAGGAAAACTGTGTTGCTGCGTGTCCTGGAGCATTTTAGTCTCACTTCCCTTTAGTGTGCTACTCACAAGTGTAATTTAACAAAGTTTGTGATGTTAGGTAGAACTTGGAGTCAGGTTGCCCTGCTCTAAGGAGATAACACTGCAGTGTGTCTGGAATATGGTCAGTTTTCTCCATGAGACTTGACTGACATTGTAGTATGCTGGGAAATGGGAAGATGGCTCAGTCAATAGTGTGCTGGAGGACCTGAGTCTGGCTCGGTCCCCAGCACTCACATAAAAGCTAGAAATGGTGGCATGTACAGCTGTAGCCCTGGCATTAGTGACATGGAGATAAGAGGATCTTTGGGTGGAGTTTCCTGACTGTGCAGTCTATATGAATTAATGAAATCCAGATTTCAATAGAAGCTCCACATGAAAACTACAACAGAGAGAGGTTGAGGAAGATAGCAATGTTGACCTTCGGTCTCCACAAGTGTGTACATGTGCATTCGCAAATCCTCAAGCACTTGGGTGTATAACACACATAGCGTGCATAGGTGAGGTTGTTAAGGAAGATGACTGGATGACTGGAGTTCTCTGGCTGGATTAGCTACAGCAGCAGAGGGTTGCTGTGTACCTCCCACAGGCACACACTTAGCCTCTTTCCTGCTTTGTTATGAAACAGCATAGACCCACAAAATTGTGAAATTTCTGCTTCTACAAACAAGAGCCATAATAAACCCGACTTCTTTATTAATCACTCACTCTTGAGTATTTTATTACAGTAACAGAAGACTTAAGACCATCTTCAGGAAATGGCTACATCAGAGTGGGAGTTTGACTTTGAGGTTGACTGGAGAGGTGTATGCTTCTTAGTGCCCCATAGTCCTGGGCTCAAGGGGCTTGTCATTGCATTTGAGTGATGGAAAGCTCTGTGGCCCCATTGTGGCTGCCCCGTCCCAAGTATATGAAGAAAGTCAGACATCTTGAATTCCTTTTTTGTTTTATTTATTATTTTGTTTATTTTGTTATTTGAAGTGAGATCTTGTTACATAGCCCAAGATCACTTTGAGCTCACCTCAACCCTCCTGCTTCAAATGCCGAAATGAAAGGTAGGTGCCAATACTCCCAGGTTGTGCTGTCTTTTTTATTTTTTTTATAGAGACATCTCATACAAGCCCCATCCTCAGAGTCAGGCAAGGGCACTGGGATACTCACTATCATTTAGGAATTATTAATAGCAATACAGAAATGTAAGGAAATCTGCCCCGTAATTCCTTCATCGTGTGCTATTTGAGGATGAATGTGCTATGAGCTTTAACAATAATGCAGTAAGTCACTCCTAAATACCAAGGGCCGAGGAGACTGCACAGCAGATACCAGCAAGCAGGAATTTATAATTCAACAAAGCTTGAAAGTGAAAAATATTAAATGTGTGACTCACACTCTGCCTCAGACACTTCTGTATTCACTGGGGAGAGATGGCTAAGACATCAGAAGCTAAGTGTAATCCTGATGTTCCTGCTGAATGTCCCAAATGTGATGGCCATCAGCTCCAAATCCTGACACAAACAGACTGTCACTGCCCATCTATAGAGGTGAGACCTGCTGTCCAAGGAAGGGTTAGGTATGATGCCAGTCAATTTTTTATAGATCAGCTATCAGGCATTCTATCCTGTGGTTCTGTTATGTGACAAGAGACTTATCTGGACTCTTTCTTAAGTCCTAGATGATATCCTCGAAGTGGACACACAAAGCTCAGGGAAGATGGACACCACTCATTGTCAAACATTATTTGTCCATCCTGAAAATCCTCCAGCACCTTCCAATGTAAGACATCCCAAGTCCTCTCTCCTCAAAACTTCTGGTTAGTGACCGTCAGAAGAGTCACAGGAGGGGAAGCTGTGTGTCCATCTCTGGGATAGATTTTTAAAACACATCAACTTCAGTGGACTTTCATTTAGACAGTGACATGTCCAGTCTGGAAACAATTTAATGTTCCTATGGCAATGAATGTAGCACTGTCTGGAGTAACAGTAGGGGCTGAGGGTTTCAGTTCAGCTGGGTGAAATTTGTGTCTTTTGGGATCCACAGGTGCTCAAGTCAACATGGAACTGAAGACACTAGTCTCTCAAGGCACTGACCATACTAGCACAGTCATTGAGACACCTGGGTCAAAGGTTATTCTAGAGAGGTTCCCTTAGGATCAGGGGAACATGGTCTGGTTACTTATATGTAAATAAGAGTACTGTATGTAAATGATATCACTATATGCAAATAATATTATTTACTACATAGACATTACCTCAGAAGTATTTCCTGAGTTCATTTAAACTGTTGGGAGCTGATAGGGGCTGACAGATAACTCAGGAAATCCCACTGTGGGCAAGTCAAACTCCTTTATCCACAGAAATGTGATTCTTTGGAGAGTTAAGAATGAACACTGAAGAGAAAGGTGTATCAGGAAGAAGCCCTGCCAATGCTGAATCAGGTGAAGCTAGCTCATGTCACAGTATGGCCTAGGTGCCTCATACACTCACGCTTCATAGCAAGGTCTGTATGCCAGCTGCCAGGCGAAGAAGACCCAGATCCTGGATACAGGAAGGATTTTGTAGGTTAGAGTCAGTGTGACCACAGAGAATCATTGCTACATGAGCTGACTCCTCAGAGGCCATTTAACAGGAGGAGGGATTAGTTCTGCTCTTTCCCCTTCTTTTCCTCCTTCCTGTCCCTTTCCCTACTTCCTCTTCTGTAAAGAAGCTTTGGTATCATCTGAGCAGATTGTTGGTCAGGAAGGAGGAAAACCCTGCTGTCCTGCCACAAACCACAGGACATTTCATGGAGGTCACCTTGCACACTAGTAGGCCAGATGAAGCCAGAGGCAGCCTTGTTCTATGGTGACTTGATAATTGAGAGGGAGAAAAACAGGTCACAGGGAAGCTTTAACATATAGTAGTGTGTAGCAGTTCCAATAGTCTATCCATCAGGATTTCATACTGAAGAACAATATCTTTTCATGCAAATTAGAAGGGACTGCAGTAGCAATGTAGATACCATTAACAAATGCAGTCTTTGTGCCCTGGGGTGTGGCTTAATGGTCCCAGGCACGGTAATTTTGCGTCTTTTTTTTTTTTCTGAGTGTGTGTGAGAGAGAAAGGTAAAAGTGGGCTATTATTTCTATGGCCCCACATTAATGCTGACAAGCCTTGCAAGGAATCTCATTATGTTTCTTATTTCTGAGTCAAAGTGCTTATGTTAGAAAGCAGCTAAAATTTTACCTGTAGGAAAATTGGCACAATTTCTTATCTTACCGTCCTCGGTGCCAAGCATAAAAAATGCACTTTCTGTTTGGGCAATTTTGCACAGCGGGAACTTTAAATTATTTACAGCTTTCCTTATCTGGAATCAGAGGGAAGGGACCACTTTCCACACCACAGTTGGTACTGGGAAATGTTCTTAGGAAAAAAAAAAAAAAAAGGAATGAATTACTGATGTGAACAAGAATCAGAGAAAGAACAAAGAGTGTTCAAACACAAGAGGGCCACCACTCTTGTCACCAATGTGGACATGAGAGATTGGGCTAGAGCAGGGACAGCAAGGCACTGGACAGCGTGGCCCTCAGGGGCTTCCACAATCTTGCTTTGAGACAAGCTGTTGGATAACCCCTCTCAGAATGGGAAGGAAAGGCCGTGGCCTGGAAGCTGTGCTAGGCAGTGTGTTCCTGGGCAATAAGGCAGAAATGCTAGACTGAGGGAGGAGGAGGGGCTGCAGTGGCCATTTATTCCTTTCAGTTCTGTAGAGCCCAAGGTCAAGATGTTCCTCTTCACTTACAGAAGCCCATCTTCTCATCATGTCAGGAAGAGAAAGACAAGGTCATGGGGAGAAGGAGGAGGGAAAGGAGGAGGGGGAGGAGAAAGAGGAAAAGGAGGAGAAGGAGGAAGGAGAGGACAGGAAGGAGGAAGAAGAGGAGGAGAAGGAGGAAGGAGAGGAGGGGAAGGAGGAAGGAGAGGAGAGGAAGAAGAAAGGAGAGGAGAAGAAGGAGGAAGGAGGAAGGAGAGGAGGGGAAGGAGGAAAGAGAGGAGCAGGAGAAAAAGAGGAAGAGGAGGAGAGGGGAGGAGGAAGGGAGGAGGCAGATGTGAAGAGGGAAGAGGACAGGAGGAGGAGAAAGAGGAAGGAGAGGAGGAGAAGGAGAAGGGGGACGAGAAGGGGGAATAGGAGGGGGAGGAGGAGAGGGAGGAAAGGACAGAGGAGAAAGAAGGGAGAGGGACAGAAGAAAAAGAGGAAGGAGAGGAGGAGGAGGCAGAGATGGAAGACAATGTTACTGGAAGAAAGGCAAGAGAGAATCTTAATGTCTTTTTTTAAGGACTGGAGTTCTTAACCCCATTCAATTGCTGTCACCCCTAGAGATACAGTTAACAAATTTTAGAGGGACAGATTCAATCCATAACAACTTTCTTTCTGCTCAGTGGAAGTGTAGAAATGCTGGGGCAATTAGCTGCACATGTTTTTGAACCTGGTGAAGCCTTTGAATTGCACACTTCCAGTGGGTGCATTTAACAGCCTGTGAGTTTTGTCTTCATGATGCCATTTCTGTCTAGGTTCCCTGTAAAGCAGGGGCTGCAGTGTGCCTGGGAACCTGGGGATGATGCTTAGAGGAACATGCAGGCTGACACAGCTGGGGGAAGGTCTGTGATGGAGGCTGCAGGCTCAGGGGTCAGGTGAAGCAGTGTTAGAGTGAGCCTTCATCCTGAGGGCTGGAGGGAGACTTTTCCAGAAGCTCACTGCAGACAGTGTGTCAAGTTTTAAACACTCACTCAAAGAAACAGGGAATTTTACTTGTTTTTTTCTCACGTATTTTTCTCTCTGGTCTGAGGTGTGTGTGAGAAGCCAAGGCTGAGTGGAGATTTCCTGAAGGTTACCCTGCCCTGATAACAACACCATTGTCACCTTACCAGGGGTTGAATATCCCTGTGTACCCTGAATCTACAGCCTAAATCCTGTCCCCACTGTAGTCATCATGATTACCAAACCTCAGTTCTGTTCCAATTATATTCTTGTGGCTATGGTATGCATTTTGTGTATGTAGATTATAGTGTGTGTGTGTGTGTCTGTGTGTATGTTTATGCATGTGTGTCTCTGTGTGTTTGTGTGTGTGTCTCTGTGGATGTGTGTCTGTATGTGTGTGTGTGTGTGTGTGTGTGTGTGTGTGTATGTGTCTGTGTGTGTATTTGTGTGTCTGTTTGTGTGTCTGTGTGTGTCTTTGTGTCTGTGCATCTCTGTTTGTATGTCTTTGTGTCTGTGTGTCTGTGTACATGCACAGGGGTGAGTGTGAGTGGATAAGACAACCTCAGCTGTTGTTCTTTAGGTGCTACCTTCTCCCTCCCCCTCCTCCTCTCCCTCCCCCTCCCCCTCCCTCTCCCCCTTCCCCTCCCCCTCCCCCTCCCCTCCCCCTCCTTTCTTCTTTCTCTTCTCCTCCTCTTCCTTACTACTGTCATTTTGAGACAGTCTCTCACTGGCCTACAGCCTGCTTTGTAGGCTAGGCTGGTTGAGCTCCAGGGATCTTCTGGTTTCTACCTCCTCCATGCTGGACTTATAAGTGTGTTCCTGCACTCAGTGTTTTATATGGGTTCTGGTGACCACACACAAGTCTTTATGCTTCTATGGTGAGTATTTTACTTACAGAGCTATCTCCCCAGCTTCCTCTCTACACATTTTGAGTTAAATTTTACAGCAGAATGGTGTGACTATTTCATCAAGGTGTTGGGTGTGTAACTTAAGACCTTACAATCTGCATACTTTGAACATGATGATGATGATGATGATGATGATGATGATGATGATGATGATGAT